>OZ026813.1:1363450-1563406 GCA_964023185.1 Macaria liturata | reverse complement strand
GTCTACTTACATAACTCGAGTTACATCAGAGCGCGTCATCGCAGCTAAAATAACGCTCTATCCACGGCCGGTCACGGCCAAGGCTGCGCGCTCGTTGTCGGCAATTATGCCGTCGTCGCAGCCCGTAATGAGGATTTAGTGGGTGGACACGCGACCGTCGTGCTCACTTTTACTTTTAAACCGGTTGACATCGGGCCGACCTTCGTCTCCTGCGCTCTACGCTCTCGTGAAGCTCAGGAATCCTATCCCGTCGGTTCCGTGCTCGGTCGAGTGGCACCGACGTGCCGCGTGCGTACTGTACTGAGCGAGCGATGCGGCAGCGCGTATATGTGTGAAGTCTGAAGTATGCTCTGTCTAGTGAACGCCCTTGACTGATCGCCGACCGCCCGACCTTGGAGACGTGCAAATGTTGCGTCTTTCGGTCCCATCGGAAACGATTCTATTTCGCTTTCAGCGCCTCGCCTCCTCGCCTCCTCGCTGACTTTACTGCCGAATGGTAAACAAACAGTCGGATATTGGCCGTCTAAAAATAACGAAACTCCGTGACTTGAAACGACGCACCGAGCTAATTAGTAACTCAACGTCAGGGTCGTGTTCTTATTCTATGGCTCGGGAATTCCCTTGATTTAAATAGCACGATACATAGTTTCCTCGCATTATCGAGAAGGTTTCAAGTTGAGAGCTGGTTTAATGTGCTCGGCTTTGATTGTGCGTGATTAGTTCCGCTCCGTGGCAGTTAGCGGACCATGAAAAGCTTATTCCTAATCCTCAGTAAAGTAACACACGGCGGAGGTTCCTTCCTGTCGGCTGCGACTCTACTAATTACTCTAACTACAATATTCCATACAGCTCCAGCTGATATCTTGGTTAAACAAAGCAGCTCATGAGTCCATCATTCTGTTTGCTCGTTAGCGATTTTTTGCCATCGCGATGTTGATTTCCTTTGCATGTTTTTATGCTGTGTATGGATCTCTGGATAGTTTGTTGGAGCCGTGCCCGGCAAATGAATGTGTTTGAAGACACATTTACTACTCCCGTGATAATTTAATGAAATCTTTAGGCACAGTTATGTATGTACAGTATGTAACTTGTGTGCCGAGAGGCATCAATGTAACTTGTGTGCCGAGAGGCATCAATGTAACTTGTGTGCCGAGAGGCATCAATGTAACTTGTGTGCCGAGAGGCATCAATGTAACTTGTGTGCCGAGAGGCATCAATGCAACGAATTCGTGATGTTTTATTTGTTGTAATATCTCTACGTACATATTTGTGTCTGTATGGAATTTTACGTCTAGCTAAATTGCTACACAAATAGTTTCAATTTGTTTCATTGTCAAGAAATTGGCTACAATCACAATTGTTATCGTGGTACAGTAAAATAATCAAATTCCAAACTTAATAGGTACAACACGTGGTGAACTTGTAAAGTAAAAGCGACTATTTACTACTTGCTTTTATCGTAATTCCGCGAACGGATAAGAAAACTAATCCCTACAATCTACGAGGTAGCTGTTTGGTAAACAATACATGTTTAGTATAAAATAGTATATTATGTTCTATAACACACAATTTTACTATTTTATCCTACAATATAAACTGAACTATCAACATTATCATATCAGCCCGTTAGCCTGTTAGCCCGCCAACCGAGAGGCCTTTACTCGGTAGTGGGTGGACCACTGCTGAGTATAGTCCTCCTCTCCAGCTAATCTGAATCTGAATAAAGTAAATTGTGGACCCTGGCTAAGTGGTAATCATAAGTGATTACTTACTTACTATAACTTTGTAGGTACATTACATTGTCGGGTTCATATATTTTGTGTGGGATGCAGTACGCAATTATATAACAGTACCTGAGGTATATATAAGTGGATGCCCGCGGCTTTCTTCGCGTTGTTTAGAAATACAAAATAGCTCATGTCCCTTTTAGGAGGCGAGAACCTCATACTACCTCCACACTAAAAATCATGACTATCCGTTCAGACGTTTTCGAGTGATACCTATACGTACTCAAATGAGATGAAGAGACAAATTTTCTAAAATATGAATGTGTTCTGTCATCAATATTAAATACCCTTAATCATTTTTTCGAAAAAACAAAAACATACCTATATTTCGGATATTCTCTGTCTCGACTTTCGACCCTCTTTAATCCATTGTCCACTCCTCTCCCCAGGCATGGTGTTCATAGCCGGCTTCATCGTGCTGCTGTCGGTGCTGATGTTTTTCTTCCCGAAGCAGATCAAGCCGGAGCTGGTGCCGCCGCCCATCAAGAGCAAGGGGAAACGGGAGCCCTTCTTCAAAGGTAACTTCATGCGGCTAGCGTGGGCGACAGGGAATAGTGTGTGACCAAACTGGTTATATTTACGTACCTACTAAGAACTCTTACTTGAAAATAAAAACATCTTGTTGACTAAGTATAGCGAGAGCCCTCGGTATTGCTTA
The DNA here is from genome assembly GCA_964023185.1 of Macaria liturata. Lineage (NCBI taxonomy): Eukaryota > Metazoa > Arthropoda > Insecta > Lepidoptera > Geometridae > Macaria > Macaria liturata. The sequence goes on along the minus strand of OZ026813.1, from coordinate 1,560,961 downwards.
CGTTGATCTTGAATAAAAAGTATCTTATAATCCAATGATAGGCAACCGCCTTGAGCGCGTGAAGTAACAAACATACATATTTACTCGCAATGTTTTAATATAATTAAAGTTTTCTAAATATTTTTTGGCCTCATATAACTTATGTAAAACATGAAAAATCATTATCATACATAAATAGATTGTGGTTTAAGAATAGTATCGAAGACCACCATAATCAATCTGCACCGAATATCATGATAATCTTGTAAGTGTGACCCTGAGTAGGTATCAAATTGAAATGTTTTGTAAGATCCATCCATCCATCTACGTGTGATGGACGTATATGTCTTACAAAGTTTGGTCATACAACGCTATACGACACAGTGTGTGTATATAGTCGCCCACGCTAGCCATTAGGTTATTTGAGTGAGATTTTTCTCGATCAAACATCGATCATCTTATCTGCAAACACAAGATTCATTTCCCCATCACATGTCTACGGATGGGTATGTACCGTTTCATTATTTTTTATATATTATTTTCATTCTATTGATCGCCCACATAAGAATCATTTATTTATTTCTCTCCATCCAATGGTTGCCTGGAAAAGATCGCTTTTAGCGATAAGGCCGTCACTCGTGGCACTAGTATAAGATATTTTTAATCTCTTTCTTTGTATTTTTTTTTAATTTCGTGTGTTACAATAAAGAATATTGTATCTATATATCTGTCTATTACTATTATTTATATATTCTATAGCTATTCCACATTATTTGGCATCACCAGTGATTTATTTTTAATCGTATAAAATCGAACTCACATGCTAGTTTACTTCATATTAAATGTTTGTACAAACTCTTTTCACTGCAAAAGATCCTGTCTTCAGTAAAAGGGTATAACTATGGGTAGAGTTTGCGGTAACAAACAAAAGTCACCCAGAGTCTTGAATTTTTCGACACTGGTGCGGAATTTCCTGCGCAAAGTTTTTTGTGAGTGAAAGTCTATTTGCTGCCCTTATTTCAGCTTATTTTATACCCTGGTGCTCCTAGATGTGGTTTCGCTTTCAAATATAAATGATTAAAACTGAAATGGAATACAAAAGTAAAAATACACAACAATGAATTTTTCACCAGAGTGAAATTGGCTCGTTTCGAACGTGGCCTGAGGATGGAATTTTAAAATGATTTTCATGTAAGTGTATTGTGAAGTGACACACGGTATCTCGCTCATTTATCTTGCTTACAACATGCTTCTTTGAAATGTCTCTGCTTGAGTTTTCTCTTTCATCTTTGAATAAACATATACATACTCAAATATACATCGATTTTTAGTATTTTTAAGTGATACTGATTTTAGAGTAAATTTTCTGGGATCTAAACATTTCAAAAAGTAAATTTTTATAGCCGGTAATTTACGCAAAACGTTTCAAAGATACCACAAATAACATTCATTATATTACTTTTGGAAATTCGTAAAGTCCTTTCCAATTAATTGCCTAGAGGGTCGATGACCTCTGTGAATTAATTTAACGACGTATATGTTCGCATATCTCTGTCATGACTCTCTTTGAGTCGTGTTTCCTCATGGCTGAGGGTCGGGGCTCTCTCACAGAATTAATTCGTTATGGGAGTTATCTTTGGCCCAGATCCTTGCACAGGAGACACATTAATGCTTACTTACTGACAGTTCCCTTCCCCCGCCTTCCAGACTTCCTGGCCACCATCAAGCGGCAGCTGACCAACGACATCCTGATGTGGCGCACGGCGTCCTCCGTGCTGCACCTGATGCCCATCAGCGGCGTGTACAGCTTCCTGCCCAAGTACCTGGAGAAGCAGTTCCGGCTGCCCACGCACGACGCCAACCTAGTCTCGGGTGAGCTAGCACGACTACAGCCACGCACGCGATCAAACTATAAATAAATAAAATAAATAAATATTTCAGGACATATCACACAGCGCCATCTAGCCCCATACTAAGCTTACGTTTGTATCATGGGTACTATATAGCGGATATAATATATTTATATATACTTTTTTTTGTAAATACATACTTATTATACATAGAAACGACCAGACTCAACACAAGTAACTAAAAATTTTTTAATATGCATCATTACTTGTGTTATGCGGGAATCCAACCCGCACCTCTAGATTAGAAGGCAGAGCCACTACCAACTAAGCTAACAGATCAGTCAACTACGAAATTATTTATTAATTTATTCATTGTTCACTTGCCCCCAGCACTTACAGTTTGTGCCAAAGCCAAAAGCGTGCCGTGGGTCAAATGAACTGAATGATTAATTTTATTGTCTGACAACTAGGTAGATACACCAGATACAGATGTGTAACTTACAGAGCTTCGTCATGTGTTCCGATATGAGTACTCTAGTTACTATCCTTTTGGGCATATAGACTGTGCTTAGTACTGAATTTAATACAAGCCAAGGATTTTTTATATCATCCCTCTCTTTCCCTCTGGATTGTTCTCTCTTTTGCTTTGTGAAATAGATTTTATACGAATAGAAACCTTATGTTCTTACATTTAAAGTTTCTTTTCTATAAATGGTAAATCGGGGGTGAGATCGGTCAAAAATGAAAGGCATATAGAGCAGGCTGTTGTCTTGCTTCAACAGGTTGCCAAATTGAAAAATAATGTGTGATAAATGTCACTGTCAACTTAAGTTTTGAAATATTTAGCAATAAATAATATTATTTAATCTTATTTATTATAAATTTTACTCGACACAAAGAAATCTGAATTAATTTGTGAAATTAACACAAAATAAAATAAGTAACAAATTAATATTATATTATTTTTCACACAAGCAACATTAAATTATGATGACATTATATGACAAAAGATGGCGGGAAAAAAATATTTTCATTTGTAATTTGTAAAAATAATTTAAATGTATTTTATAGTAAAAAAAACAAAATGGTAAGAACTTGTAGTGTACCGGGATGCAGAAGTGAATCTTATAGTGGTTGCAATATATCTTTCTACAGGTATGCTTAAGTTTAAGTAAGATTACATTATTGGGACTAAGGTGACCATATTTTCTCGTGCTTGAAATAATTTGTGCAATATGATATTTTTTCAGTTTTCCTAAAAATGAAAACATCAAAATAAAATGGCAAAAGAATAAATAATATAATAATAATCGAGTACTATTATAAGTTACAAACTAAAGTGCATTTTAATTTGTAAGTTTGTTGGTGTTTGTTACTTAACGCGTCAATAGAGCTAGGGATCATCATGACTGGCAAGCTGCAGGTAAAATAGGACCCCAAAAGAGACTGCTCCAGATTTGGTAAGAAGATGAATTGGTATATCCTAATTACCTATATAATTTATTGTCACCCTAGTTAGAAAAAGACAACTGCCTGTCATACTTCGCCTCGCTCTGCTCATATTGGATCAGCAGTAATATTTCCCTATATATTACTTCCATGATACAAGCTTACTAGTGTGGCCATATACAAGAATAAACTTAGAATTACATGGCAAAACCAAAAAGTGTAAAAAGAAACTGATGTCTTAGTTCTTTTTCTAGACTAAAAATAAGTACGTACTGAATTGGTTCCACTATAAATTTTGCCAACTTACGTTATTATTTTTATACTTATACACTTACTACCTTTTTATTTTCGTCATCGCATCAAAGTAATCGTCTAGAAAAAGGACTCAGAAATTGAACAAGTACACTTTTTGGTCGAGGTTTATACCTAGTACCATAAAATGCACAAAGCATTAGCCCAACAAAGGCTAAATTCCAAATTGGTATCTATGAAGAAAGCACATGTCGCTATTGAGAATCCTCTAAAGCCCATCGTAGACTTTGTGCTAGATGTGAGACTATAGCAAAAGTGTAAGTAGGTACACCAACTAACAAAAAGATAAAATGAGTGTGGATTTTCGCGCCTGGCAGTTAGTAGACCGTAGCCTAAGTTGGTTAAGGCGTTCCGGACGGTGATCGGAAATACGCAGGTTCGAATCCTGCCGGTCGTGATTATTTTCGCTCATTTTCCAATAAAAGTTTAAGTTTAACAAATATGTTTAAGTCCCATGAAGCTGGTCTTATGATAAAGATCGAAAGTGGCCTTAGGAACTCAAAATTCAGATAAATTTGGGATTCTTTAACTTGTATATACACTTTTACGACTTGTTGTTGAAACATTTAGTTAAGAAGATCCATTTAGCTAAGAAAGGTGTATACATATATAAGAACGTAAAGATAAAAAAAAAACGTTTACCTAACTCATACTGTCCTCCCAGGGCTGGGTGGTATCCTGGTGATGGGTATGGGCATCATCACGTCGGGGGTGGTGATCCTGAAGCTGGTGCCCAGCGCGCGCCAGGTGGCCGCCTGGACCGCCGCCACCGCCGCCATCTATAGTGCTGGTAATACATAGCTTTATTTATGACCTAAGGATTTTTGTAAATTATACTAATTATTGATTTTAATTTGATTTACTTTTGTGTTGTGAAATATTCAATATGGAAAGCTTATGAAGAAAATAAAAAACATAGCATAGAATAAAATTTTGATCTTCTTTAATTAGCTATACTACTTTCATTACTTTGACTGTGGTGTGGTTATGCGCGAGATCGACAATAACAATTTGGGCTTCTTAGTATGCCCAATCTAGTCAATAGTGGATGAAATCGTACACTTTCTTGTGGTACGAGTAGGTATGTTGATTTTACTCAATTTGCAAATTTAACCCTTTTAGTTTGTTACCTTTATTTTCAGTTAATTACAAGCTTCCGCTTTATGGCTTTAAAATTAAAATATTTTTTCTTTTTGAAAATGTACAAATCTAAACTACGAGTAATTTAAAAATGTTCTATTTTTTGTGATGTTCATAAAATTTACTAATAAACGTCCTCATGTGTTCTAGGCATGGTGATCCTGATGTTCGTGAGTTGTCCGGAGGAGCGCTACCGTCTCCCGGGCAGCGGCGGCATCATAGGCGTCGACACCCGCCTCGACTGCAGCACCAACTGTTACTGTGACAACGCACCGTTTAGTCCTATCTGTGGACAGGTATGTAAAAGGTTTCTTGAACTACGATCAGTTCAATTCTCCTATGAAATGAACGCTGTGATTGGCTGAAAATGAGAGATAGCCAATTGCTATCATTTGAGTGGTCTATAAATAGAAAAGGAATAGTTACTGTCTGTCGGTTTGTCAATGTTTTGTCTCTTCCGCACTTTTTTGCGGTAACTGTAACTTTTGATTGAAAACAAACGTATATTTTCCACCGACACAACAGGCATATTTTCTTACAGTAAAATTCGTTATTCTTCCCGCTAGATTAACTATATTGAATAAAAAACCACATGACAATCAGGTCTTGGTTTCGCTTGCAACGAACAAAAGCTATCGCTATAAAAGACCAAATCTAAAGCTGGTAAGTATATAAAATCGTTCAAATATTATCCAAATGAAAATATATTGTATGTAAGTATATAAAATCCACATATGTTTCCAGGACTCGTACACGTACGTATCTCCGTGTGCCGCGGGGTGTGCGGGCAGCTCGCAGCTCGACAACTCCACGTGGCTGTACTACAACTGCTCCTGCATCAACACCGCCGACATGGGGCCGAGGGCCAAGCAGGCGTACGTATACTTGTACTAGTGGACGACCGCGGCTGCGCGCGCATTATTATATCATTACTACCTACTTACCAAAAATTATGATGATCCGTTTAGCCGTTTTTGCGTGATGCGCGTTTAAATAAACCGATAAAAAATACAGGAAAAAATAATTGGATTATTTGATTCAGGCAATCAGAAAGAGCCGACTCTATAAGTTGTGACATTAAAGGTACATGGTGAAAACGAACAACAACACACCCTAATTTTACTATATAATTTTTCCAGTATAGAGCGGTACGACCTGCTCAACACATCCGCTCAGTACCTGTCCTTGGAGAATGGGTGGGCGGTGTCGGGCGAGTGCGGCGCCGAGTGCGGACAGATATACATCTTCATCGCCATCTTCGCCGCCATCATGTTCGTGCACTCCAGCGGGGAGGTGGGCGCCGTGCTGCTCATCATACGCTGCACGCACAAACATGGTGAGTGGCTGGCTATGGACACATAGAGTACACATCAGATATACATCTTCATCGCCATCTTCGCCGCCATCATATTCGTGCACTCCAGCGGGGAGGTGGGCGCCGTGCTCCTCATCATGCGCTGCACGCACAAACATGGTGAGTGCACGAGGAATTCTGAATGTTGATCTGATTTGAAAAAAACATGTGCTTATTGAACCTGTCTTTTATGTTCTCGTCGCGTTTAACGCTAAGAACTCACGAAGCGTTTTTTTCCCGCGCCCGCCGCGGTGGTGGCTCCGCAGCCTTTGTAGAATACAGATATGTAGGTATGTAAAAAACTCAAGCACATTTCAAGACGCGTTTTACGCCCGCGGCGGTTGCGGTTGTTCGCGGCTCCCGCTGCATGCGCGGGCATCTTGTACAAGCGGGCGCGGCTCGCGATAATCGCAGCCGCGGCGGCTGCGGGCCCGCGCAAAACTCCGGCTTCGTGAGTTTTGAAAAATAAACTCGATTCCGCCATCGCGGCGGGCGCGGGAAAAAAACACGCTGTGAGTCCGTACCGTAAGGCTGTCTGTGCGAGAGTGACAGTAATATATTTTATACCTTACGTGCGTTGCGCACGCCGTGTACAGCGCAGTGATTGAATGCGGATTGTACGAGCGTGATAGCTATATTTATAAAATTTGGGATACAATATCAATTCAACTTTCATATCATAAATAAGAATAAATCAGGCTTTGGTTAAACTTTGTCGACTCTAAGTCGGTTTTTAAATGCATGATATAATATATAACCTCATAATTTCCTCGTTCCTCAGACAAAGCAATGGCGATGGGTGTGATCCAGTTCGCTATAGGCGTGTTCGGCAACGTGCCGTGTCCCATCGTGTTCGGTGCGGCCGTGGACGCCGCGTGCCGCCTACGGGACGCCGCCTGCGGCATGCTGGGAGCATGCGCCAGCTATGATAGCGACAGCTTCCGCCATCTGTATCTAGGTAAGAGAGTGAACTATTTGCAGCTTCTTACGTGGACATAAATAACACTTAAAAACAACAGAGATTACTCGTACGGTCGTAGACAGCCAAATGGCTTAGTATCGGAATGAAACTAAATATGCGTTAAAAAGTACGCAATATAGCCTCACTCTTAACTACAACTCGCCTGACGCTAAGCAATTCGCACCATTAGTGTTTATTATTTAATTACTATTTGTCTGTTACTAAACTTATTTCTTTTCTCCAGGTCTGTCAGCGGGGCTGATGTTCCTGGCCTTCATAATGGACTTGCTGGTGTGGAGCAAGGCGGGCCGCATCGACATGAACCCGGCGGAGGAGGCGCGCCGCGCGCCCGACTCGCAGCTCTGACGCACCGCGCACAACACTACCTACGAGTCGCACTTCTAGGACACCACTAGTGGAGCGAGCTCGTGTCTGTGGTTACATCACTAGGACTGTGCATCGTGGGCAGTGTAATAATTGAGTACGCAACTCACTACGTACGAGACGCTCTTCCAGGACGTCACTAGTAGAGCTAGCTCGTTTGTGGTTACTTCACTAGAACTGTGCATTGTGGGCAGTTTAATAATTGAGTACGCACACCACTACGTACGAGACGCACTTCTAGGCCATCACTAGTGGATCGAGGATTGTGGATACATCACTAGAACTGTGCATCGTGGGCAGTTTAATAATTGAGTACGCAACTCACTACCTACGAGACGCACTTCTAGGACAGCACTAGTGGGTCGAGGATTGTGGTTACATCACTACTACGAACTCACTACGTACAAGTCTCGCCAGTAGGACACTAGGGGACGTGATAGTAGTGGACTTTGACTTTGATACATCACTAGGACTGTGGACACTTTACTAAATAAGAACGCAGCTACGTTTGAGTCGCATTTTTAAATGAATACTACGTCATCACATCACTTTTAAGCCATGGTCACGATACACGGACTGTGATCATTGAACTATGGTCACATAGTGGGATGCGGTAATACAACTGATAGGGTGTTAAGTGTTGTCTTACTATTTGACTATTTCTAGTTGACCGAGGCCTCCTCATTACAACACTATTGCGTTTGAGGATTGTGTGTACTTTTAGACTATATCATTTTCATTTTTGTATTTGACTAGGGCAACATTTATTGTGACCACCGTTTTAGTAGACTGTGGCGACACTTGGGTACTCTAAAGTCGCATTTCTAAAATATGTATGTGGAAATCGAAAACATTACTTGATAAAAGTAGCTTTTCTACGAAATCTTAGGCTTAAAGTGGTATAAGATTGTACTTTTGTTAGTCCTATAGTTAAAAATGTATATGACTATAAAAAAGGGTTTTGCAATTATGTTCATGACATCGCTCGTAAAGCCAAAGAAGCGATCATATCGTGCAATATAAACTGCGACCGATAAAAAAGTATATAAAACGCGATTTTATTCCAATATCGACTAAATTATAGGTCTCATTTTATAGACCTTGCATGTTTTTTTTTATTTAATGCGAAATCAATTTATCACATATATTATTTTTACACATTTTATATTTTTACTCCGATATTTATTTTTATTGTAGTGGTTTGACAAAACATTATGTAAAAATGATTTTTGTTTTAATTTTTTTTTATTAAATTTGATCTGTGAGCGATTTATACACAAGTTAATTAAATATAAAATAATGTGCTCAATTTTACCGCAAGTAAAGTTTTATCAGCATAATGTTAATATGAAATACTTGATTGTATGAATTATTATAGCTAATGAAATATACATTTAATGAATTTAATTTAATTTATGCGAATGCTAATTGAATATCTTGTCATAGTAATTGATATCTATGAAAATATGATTTTTCTTGTAAAAAGGTGCAACCTTGTATACGTACTTTGTATACTAAAATAAGAGTATTTGCAAAATATTATATTACATCACGTTCCAAATATGCATTGTACAGAATTTACTACAGGGTACAGGGTTACTCGCCAGGGTCGCCATCATGATAAACAAAAACCAACACGGGGCCAAATGTTTTTGACAATTCTGATATGCAGTTTAAACTGATTTGACGTGTCCTAAAATGTGGTCTTTTATTAAAAGATACGAACATTTTAGGTCAGTCAAATTAATTCAAAGTAGAAATGAAATGAACATCACATTTATCTCATTTTTTTTTATCTATTTCTTGATTCAACACCGCATTAAAGAAATAGACAAATCACCTTCAAATTTATGTGACATAATTTTTGTTGCTCAACCAAGAGCTGTCATATTGTTTTTATATCGCAACAGCATCTTTCAGGAGGTAATAACATAATCCTTGTATGGACCATTAAATAAAATAACCCTGTATACATTTATCACAATTTCCTAGGACTGATTTTTTATTAGGCTGTTAAAGCTAAATTATATTGGAAATATACTCTCAAACGTATGAGAGAATGTAATTTTCATGGCGCATATAACGTTTATTAGGGTGTGTGATACGATGGCATAATATTAAAGTAAAATATGGAAAACTAATAAGTATCGTAAGATCGGTCAAATGTTCATTCAATAAAACCTGACTTTATTAAAGTTAAAAAAAGCTGTATAACAAAACTGTGATTCAAAAACTTTTGAAATACGCTGCCAATATTCAATTATACACTATAAATTATTTATTAACTAATTATAATAAATGACATGGATTTTTTAATCAACTTTTGATATGTTTGTATTTTCAATCAAGATAGTAATTTCAAAAAGTTTCATAAACAATAATTAATTTGAACTTGTGTTTTGGTCGATGCTGCGATCTTTTTATTAGTTTTATAAATACACGTGTAACATAACACTACTGCGTTGAATATAACATTGAAATTGCGAACTATATGGCTAGTGATTAGACATTTATTTAGGAGTTAGATTTAAATATTATACATTGTAAATATTATGTTATGATACAATACAATCACCTTTTAATATTAACTTTATCATAATACATATAAAATGAATGTGTTAATGGTTTAATTAATTTTATGCTGTTTTAAATGTTAGCTAATAATTTGTAACAGTTTCAATTAGTGCTAGTGACATTTTGCGTAAACTAATTAAAATTGGACTGCGGTTATTGGACAAAGACCCGAAGATCACCAAAATAAGTTTGTTTTTTGACATCTGTTTGGTTTGAATATTCTGAGAAAAAACCAACAGTTTTCGATGTGGTTTACAACATTGTATAGTTTTATATAAATGAAATTTTTTTGTTATTCTTTCTACATTTTATGAAGTTTTAGCAAGATTATAAATTAATCATATTCCGCAGTCCAATTTGTATAGTAATAATATCGGAAGGCTGGGCCAAGTGTAAAACAATTTAGTAAATTAGCTATATTGTGCGCATCTTTATATGTGCATACAGAGTTAGCAAGAAAATTAATACATGAAGTTTTTTTCAAAAGATATCTACCTACGTGAATTGAAATATGATAATTATATTTTGGGACCTAAATAGTAAATACACAATAGACTTGAGCTGATAAATTTTTACTTCGATTCATTGATTTACGTTTTGTTTTCCATATTAGTAAATAATTATATTGAATACTAAAAACAGTTTTAGTTAATGATAACTCTGTATAAGAATCTATTGGTCGCAGAAACTTTAATTTTTATTAGATCTGTGATGCTTTATCGTACGATATATTTTACAGTTTTTAGTTTTACAATATAAGTACATATTTTTAATTTATGAATTATACTGTCTAAATTATAGTTTTATATATATTTGTGTTGTAGCATTAACTATTTGTGAAAGTGCAATATTTTGCTAAATTACTGATAGGATACAAGTTTTTCAGTCCTTGATACTTTGTAACTGGGTAATAGGTAATAGGTATATATTTCCAAAATAATAATTACCTTATACTATTTACGGTTCTGGGAAATAATATATCAAATTTCGCTGCATTGAGATACTATATCAAAATGTATGTGGAATTATACATTTCCCTCAACAATATACAATATGCAACGAATCACACATTAAATCAATGTCTTACGAAAATGGTTCCTTATATTTTTATAATGGTGCATTAGTATTGTGCAATGTGTTTTTTATTTATTGTAAATAACAATTTTATATGATCAATTTATATATAATTCTTACATTATAAGCTTTTATCACAATTACTCGTGCTTTTTGCATGTAAGTTTATACAATATGTAACAAACATCACTATAATGCTTTATATCAAATTTATCAATGTATTTCTTGTTTACTTTAGTAAATTACCTATACAATTATGTCGGTAGCTAAATTTTATGAAGTAGACGTACAATTTATATGTAAAATGTATGTGTTAGGTAATTTCGGCGAAGTAACACAAAACGACTAGTCTATGTATATGTAAGAAAAACAATACCTCTGAAGTTAGGCATAACAATGTCTGTATTAATATGCATTTTGAGACATCACAACAATAGGCATAACTTGACTTGGAATATGTATTACTACAGTCAAAGGTCAATTAAGCAAAATATACGTATCTATATAGGTTTGAAACGAAGGACTTTAATTGGAAATGATTCCATTCATGTTATGACAAAGTTTGCTAGCGTAAAAATGTTCAGTTCTTCATACAATTTGAGGTAACAGCTGAATTGATATTTAAATTAAACTTTTATTGGAAAAATTAGCGAAAATAATCACGACCGGCAGGATTCGAACCTGCGTATTTCCGATCACCGTCCGGAACGCCTTAACCAACTAGGCTACGGTCTACTAACTTGATATTGTACCGGATATCATCAATCACAAAACTATGTCTTTCATGATCGAAATAATCATAATATATGTATAAATTATACATATATTATGATTATTGGTCATAGTGTTTTTCAAAATGCATCACAATGTGCTCACTCTGAAAAAGTTTAAACCAAAAATACTTGAGTGATAAAAAATACAGTTTGGTATTTTGCAAAGGTAGTGAAGGTTACTGTTTATAAAAAAAACTAAGGTCAGTTAAATAGCCGAAGTGTAATTACGGAACAATATAATTAGTAAAACATGATTTCTTTGATAAATATAGATTTATATTATGTGCCAGACGTAAAAATAGCATAGTTTAAATATTTGCAGCCATTATTAGTCTTCTGTCTGAACTATATTTATGAGAGAAATCAAGTTTTTTTTAAGAATAATCAGAAACAACAATTTGTTAACATTTACTGTAATCAAGTAATTAATTTATACAATAAGTAGGTACAGTTTAGATTTGTTATTGTGACGTTGGCTCACATTTTTTTAATTAATTGTAAATAAAAAATATTGAGATGTAATATGTACCAGTTTTTAATTATTTCAAGAATCATAATCATAAGAATATGAGGGAGGCATATATAAAACGTAAAGTAATTTGTAGCTACCACAAACTAAAGGATGAATAGGTACCACATAATTCTGATACTACGTAAAGAGTAAAAAAAAGAGTAAACCGGTTTCTTCTAGGCAAGCGCGCTAGATCGTAGACTATAACGTTGCTTAACATCAGGCAAGTTGTAGTCAAGCGTAAGCCTATATCATGTAAAAAAAAAAACTTAGGTAACCTATATAATAAATATGTATTACTGAAGAAAGTCCTTGACTACAGTACTAGAATGAAATCCTCTATTTACTATAATTAATATTGTGCAATAAATAATGTAGGATGGAAGAATACTGCACAAGATTATATAAATCTGAGTAAAACTCATCCTAAATTTGCATCAAGCTTAATTAACTTAATGGTCGTATAGTCGGATTATCCAAGCTAGGTATTAAACGATCTGAACTCCCAATATCAAATTTTAATCAACGATTTGTACTTTTTTCGCTTCTTAGAAATCAAAGTCACGTAGGCGAATGACGTTCAAAACACAAAACTCTGCAAAGCATAATGCACTTTGGATTTAATATATAAGGTTGAAATTTAAGTAGTCAGGCAAAGTTTTTGTGGCCTATTGTTCAGCCAGGTCGTGTTTTGATCTAATCGATTGAATCGATTTGTCGGTTCGATTAGGTAGTTAGGTAGGTATTAGATTTTGCGACTCAAACCTCTAATGATGGTGTAATTTATACGATGGGTGAATAGGTACCTCGTGGTTGTTTAGCTTTTTTACTTCTGACTTGTATACTGAACTATGCATAGGAATGTGTGTATGTACGTAGGTACTTATTGATTCTAATAGCTAGTCGTGGCTTTGGCTTCAATTTATGGATTAGATCTATCAATAAAGTAGGTAATATCCTTTGCCATAACCCAGATCTCAAAAAGTTACGCAGATTTGGTGCGATTTCCGCTAACTGGATTCTGCTAAGGCCATAGATGACTAGTGAATGAGGTCCGAAGATCAATCAGTAATTATATTATTAATGTTATTTTTCAGGCAATATACCCATTGTGCAGTACCTACTATACAAGTATATTAGTATACATACAGATGTATACTATACCTATACTTTGTATAAGTAGTAGGTTTATAATATACAAACCTATCTTCACATGCATATATTATGTACCTCATGCTCTACGATTATTCAGCGGTTCAAAAAACTCCCCCACTCCATGTTACTATAATTTGACTAAAGTTTTACCATGATTTTCCTTATTTCACAGTTTGCACAGAAAGTCGCATCCTGTAAAAAACAAAACAACAAAAAAGTAGCTGTCAATGTGCGAATTTTGCCAAAAAAAAATCTGGTTAACTTTGAGTTTATTTAATATCCTTAGGGTTCTACACAATATTATTCAATAAGTTAAAAAAGGAGTCATGAATTCTAGTAAGAAAAGAGTGTAAGTTATTCCGCTTCAAGCTGTGAATGAGTTCTTGCTACTACTATATCTATGAATTTTCAGAAAATACATCGATAAAGTAAGAAAGAAAGAAACATATTTATTTATAACCACACAGATTTATATGTAGGCGTATGAAAAAGCCTTAAGTTCTACCTATTATTATACATATTATTCTACTTATCGTCTTAGCAGAAGATTTTAAGATAACCTTGGTTGGATATAGGTAACGTACACTTGCTCTACCTCATTTGTAACTAAGGTCAAAGGTGTTCGATACCTTTGCGTATTTTTATGTCTGGTGCTTACGCGTCAAGCGAAGCGTTTTGTGAAGCAGCGATAAACAAGATCGGATAACGAACGTATGGTTCAGGGGTCCCTAATTCTGGTGACAATTCCGATTTCTCGGTGCTGGTTTCAACAGGCAGGATGATGGGGCAGTTTGCACCGTGACAGAGTGTCGTATAAAACAGACTCCCTGCAAACATTGCACGCAGTTATCTAGCTCACCAGTTGGATACAACTCATCCTTGTTTCTTCAACCTTTTAAAACTTTTCAAAATGCTTCGATTGCTTTTCGTTTTTGCTGTCCTGGTCGTGTCAATCTGCGCTGCGCCAGGTAAATTTTATTACCTTTTTAATTTTATTATCTCTTTTCGTAATTTTGTTTTGATAGATAGCTAAGCAAACATGAGCTTAAACTGTAGTATCTAAAACTCTGGTTAAGCGTATCTAAATGCAGGTAATTTCAACTCGGGCACAATGATAGTATAATTCATTTATGTTGCATAATAAATAATGTTAGGAATCAAAATGCCAAAGCAGATCGTTCTTAAAACTGATGGAAGCACACTTCCGAGCATTATACTGAGTACCTATTTATCAAAGTAGGGCTAAAGGTTTTTGACTGTTTTAACCGTTTTCCATAATAAAAAGTTTATATTGGAACTAATTCGTTTTTCATAATCCTTTATTTTTATTTATTAATACCCATATTTCTACACTAGGCGAGCGTCCCCGGCGCTACCTGCACGAGGGCGGGCTGGGCGGCTACGGGGGCGGCGGCGGCTACGGGGGCGGGGGTTACCCCGGCCACGGCTCGCATGGGTACGGCGTGCACTCCATACCGGTAGCCTCCCAGTCCTTCTCCAAGTCATCAGCTAGTTCAAGCTCCGTCTCCTCCTCCGGAGGGTATGGGAAGAAGTGAGAACATATATTATATGGTAAGGGTTTATTAAACACTGTAAACATTGTAAAATTTTTTAAGTGTTTTGGGTTTTAACTTTGCCATTGACTAGCGTTAATTGTGGTGGCAGATGGATCGTGTCTACCTATTATGCACTGATTTTTTATGCTATTAAACTCATCATACTATGTCGGACACGACTCAATTTCAATTCAATTTTCAATTATCTCTATTTAAATATAAATTATTTACGTATAAGTACACAAACACTAGTGTATAATGATGGTCCAAGCGTTTGCTTGTTGTGGGGATAGATGGCGCTGTGTGCAATGTCCCGGAATAAATATTTATTTTGTTTTTTATAATAATAATTTATATTACCACAATATCAAAATGCTTTCTTTATTTCCAGATCACTAAACCCTGGCTACAGTGGGCTTTGCAAATAATTTTAATATTATAAAATTTCTATACATGATAATTTATCTACACTTTTGTAAGACTAAATTGAATATAATTTATATCTACTAATCTTGTAAGATGCTATGTATCTAAATTTATTATTTGGAGTTTTAAGATTTTGGTGAGAACTAATAAAGTAATGTAAGTAGTTAGATAGGCATTTGATGTAAAATTATGACTAATCGATATTATTAACAAAATAATTTATTTCATATAGAGAGGCTATGAAAATAAAGAGCCAAAATTTTCTTGATGTTATTTTATTTCCCAACACAAAAACCTTTATTCTGAAGTAGCTACTAATTTATACATAGTATAATTATAATCTTCTCAACTATGCTAATATGAAAATCTTCTACAGTATGGCCCATGTTACAAGAGGTAGCGACAGCGGGTATTAGTCAGCTTTACGCGGACGCCTTCCTCCGTAGCGCCTGTCATTGTCTCCGTAGTCATCTCTGCCGTATGTATGCTCCCGACTATCGTTTCTGAAAATAAATTATTGGGTAACATTTTTCTGTAATATTTTTAAGATTCGCATTTGATATATTCTAGTTATTTTTATTAGCAGTCCTCACAATTATATGAAAAAGGCGTATGACCTTTATAGCAAATCTTGACGAAATATTAGATATATTAATTAGAAGTATGTCTAAATGTAGAAAATTAAATAAAAAGAGGTAAAATTAAAAAAGAATTTGTATATTTACTCTTCCTCGCTATCGCAGTCTTGTCCGCGGCGGCCGCCATCTTCTCGGCTGACACTGGCATCACGTTCATAGCTGCTTTCGTCAAAGAACCCGCCGCCACCGCGCCCGCTTCCACTACCGCTGTTATTATAGCCACGCCTCACTCTGCCTCCTAAACAGTAATATTATTTTAGAATTTTTATTAATATATTACGATCATAAATAAAATTTAGGTAAGTATGCCATTATTTTCATCACATTTTCTATATCTTCATCACAATGTCTTGAAAAACATACAGTGATGTTGGATGATAAGTTTTTCAATTGATAATATATGTATAAGTAATTGTAAAACTACTTACCGGGCGGTAAAGCGTCCACGTAAATCACACATAACACAGTCAAAACTACGGTCACAATTTTCAACATTTTCCAATATTATTTTAGGCACAACTGTGTGCTCTGATTTTAGGCATTCTTTTATATAGACACCATAGATTTGGTCAAAACAGTATGCACAGGTTTTAGTTGTTACTTTGTCTGTTTACTATTTTGTTCGTATCTGTGAAAAATCTAGTCAAACTCTCAGTTTTCACTGCGATAAAGTACAATAGTGTATCGTATGTTTTTGATAGAAGCGGGAAGGATGGGTTACGGCAAATTATCACATCGGAAGTGTTACGGTTCTGAATGTCATGGTTTGGAACCTGATGGACGGACAAAGGGGCCTGTGACATGTTTATTGACTCAATTTGGGGATAAATGTAGGTGTATGGTGGTACCTAGGTATAGCAAGGTTATGAGTTTCAAGGGTACAGACTCTTCGAGAAAGTTAGATATATATGTATATCTCCTTCGACATTAATGGTAATTAATGTATTTATAATCATTTACTGACATCACGCTCTTAAAACGCGCACATTTGAGACTGCTAACATTAAATTGAGTTTTCTTTTTTAACAGTAATTCCGCTTAAAGCTATAGTAACATGTTACATGTCTTACATGCAGTATAACCTATGTATCTTTAAAATAACTTAGGTTTTAGTAGGTACATATAACTCGTATTTACAAATATTGAAGTACAACCAATTATTTCAGGTAACTTGGGCAAACCTCAGGTTATCAGCTGAAAATCTGAATGAAAATAAAAAACATCTAATTTGGTTTCTTCGAATGTGAGAGGGAAAATCCGGCATTCCGGTAAAAACATTTTAAGATTAATTAGTCAAGTATGCATTAAAAATATTTTATTACTTACGTTGGTAGGTATAATAAAATTTAAATTTTATTGTTTGAAATGTAAATATAATCAAATTTGGTTAACTAACATAGATACCTATTAGTTGGTTTGTGCACTGTTATTAATTAATTGTTTATTCCATTCCATCAATTGTAATAAATATAGCAAGGAGGATAAAACCTATAAATATGTGGCTTTAATAAAATTGTAGCGTTTGAATAAATTATAAATCTCGGTGCAAATAACAATAGTGCTATAAAGATATACCTGGAGATAACTCTATAAATAACTACTTTTTACACGATTGAGAGACATACTATGCATTAGGTGCGCTAAGTAACTTAAGGCACAAATTATACTGATAAAGAATGATAAAATATGATATGAGAAGAGATAAATAGATTCTGACAGATTCTATCTAATATTTATGTATAAGTTACAGCGAAAGTAATAAATCCAGATATTATATATACTATCCAGCTATTATAAATAATATCATATCAATTTAGACAAAGTGATAATTGAGACATTACTGGTTGTTTCTATGTATAATAAGTATGTATTTACAATAGAAAAGTATATATGTATTATATCTATTATCTAGTACCCACGACACAAGTGTTTGCTTAATGTGGGGCTAGATGGCGCTGTGTGAAATGTCCCGGAATATTTATTTATTATTTTATTTACTTTGACAATATTCATAGACAATTTTGTAGAGTTAAGAATAGTGTGCTTGAAGTATTTTGCGTAAAATACAGACATAGGCATCTTAAGTTCTTAGTTGTTGGCAATGCGAAACACTGCTTTATTGCCAATACTTGTATTTGCATACGACTTTTAACATTGGGACAAACCTATGCTACTTTCGGGAGCCTACATTAAGTAAACACTACATTTAATTTGGGATGTATGTAGTTAATAGGTAATAAGCCATTAAAAACAGTGCAAAGATTTTGGCAACTTCTTGTTATGTCAATGTCAGTACTTTTATACATCTATGATTGCCAAATAATTTCAAAATATCGCAACAGATCAAAACACGGATTAAAATTATACGTTATACGTGGCCATGCTGATAAAATTGTGATCCTGCCAGTATTAGAGACACAACAATTAAAGTTTGATAACGATAAACCATTATGAAATGAAATCAATAAAGTTTCTCGAAAGGATTATACCTATATATATTCAAGGGATCCGCCTTGAATTTATATCGTTCTAACAGAAAGATGACCAAATTATGATAACTACTTCAGTATCTGGTGTTGCATTTTACTCAAAGATGTGAGTGAACTTGATGAAAGCCCTACACAAGAAATCAATGGAAAACATCTTTTCCAAAATTGTCATCTCAATCTTAAAATCACCAGCTTTTGTAAATTGTTTTGATTTTGCCATTGTACCTACGTGGTAAAATAATTTTTAGATATGTGGACGCGTTCTTGTATCTTGACTTGTTAAAATAAAATGTTGGTTTGTTGAGTGTTATACGTATTTTATTCTCACTGTCTCAAATAAATTAGCAGTAAATAAAACAAAATCTCAACATGCATATAAGTTTGTTAATTTAATTATTTTCGAAAGTTTTACATAATAATAATGATCTTAACTACATTACCTACTCTATATTATGATGACTAAGTTGCTCACACAGCCAGAGCATACATTATTAGGCGGTTACAAAATTTGAGAACCTACAAACTACAATAAGTAAAACCTACGTTTTCTACTGATCTTTACTAATTGACGATTTTTCATAGGTACACTATAGAATTGGTCAAATACACATATAAACAAAGCTAAGAAATTTAAGCACAGAACTACTTTCTTTTTCAATTAACTAAGTTTTTAAACATCGAAGAAACTTGATTTTTTTAAATCACTTGATTTATCAACTCAAAAACTCATTTCCTTACATTAATTTCAATTGTTCGTTGCATGATACCAGTTCTTTCTTCAGCATGGTTAAGGTGCTTCTAGTATTGTCTTGGTTGGCTACTTCCTTCCTTTCCCCCCCTTGCCCCCCTTGCCCCCGTTGCCCCCGTCGCCCCCTTTACCCCCGCCGTGCCCGCCCTCGTCACTCTCACTGCTGGAGCTGTCACTGCCCCCGTGTCCTTTCCCGCCGCCGGCACCGCCGTCACCCTTGCCACCGTCTTTACCTGTTGACAAAAAGATAAGTTATTATTAAGAAGACAGTGTATCAAATTGCCATTTTGGAAAACTCAACACATCAGCGTCTTTACTTTCATAAAGAGAGATTAAGAAGTTTGAAAACTCGCAACATTAGATTAGGTACTTGACCAGAAAGGTTAACATACATACCTAGATAATAATTGAAAATAAAACTCTGGAGAAATATGTAGTGTTTTTCCGCTGCGACTGCTCTTTAACCGGCTTCAAACAACAAACTTGGTTATTTGAAACTGGTTTCATTTACAATAATTAACGAAATAATACTTTATGTTTACCAACTGTGCTATGCAACAGAATTAGAACGAATTAATACAATATTTTAGTGTACATATACTTATGCATTTTTTAAGTTATTCCAACGGACTAATATCGATCCCTACAGAATCTCAATACATAAAACTCAAAGGTAACTGACTGACTGACTGATATAGTGATCTATAGTGCACATCTCATCATCATCATCTCGACGGATTGATAGATAGATCATATCATTACCTACGTCATATCATCGGTAGATGATATGACGTAGGCATCCGCTAAGAAAGGAATTTTGGAAATGCCACTTTTAAAGGGGTGAAATAGGGGATGCATTTTACTTCGTAATGCGAGCGAAGCCGCGAGCACCCACTAGTATTGTATAAAGCTGTAACCGTATCTATAGTAACATGTTACATGCAACATGACTAAGAGAATTATTTAATTAATTTATTTCTGAAGAAACAATTTAATTCGTGTATTATCTAAGTATGAATACGATAAGTTACCTCCAGGCATGGCCGTCACGCACACCAACATCACAATCACAGCTAAAGCTACAAAAGTGAGTTTCTTCATGTTTTCTCTTCAATATTCTTAGACACACTACGCATATTATCCGAAACTATTCCTTAAATACTTACTTAGATTTCCAATCGAACCTAAATGAAGTAAAAGGTAAGATAAAAAGTGCAATCAAATCGATCTGAAAATAGTTCGCACAATAGAAAATGCTTTTGTTCTAGCCTTGGATGCAGAAATAGAATAGAAAGAATTAGATTTCATTGGTTGCTTTAAGCTTGAACAGGTCAATGTTGCTATGCACGATCTATATATGTATTTTTAGAAAATTGAAGATATTTAAAAAAAAATGTTTGTTGATTCTTTGAATTGATAGCAGAACACGTTCCACCAATTTCTAGAATTTTTTTCTGTTTATCTGTGTCTCTGTTTATCTCTTTGTCTGTTTATTTAAACGCTCATCACAAAGAACGGCTGAACGGATCATTATGATTTTTTGTATGTCTATAGGTAGTATGACGTCTTAGGAGTGTCATAGGCTACTTTTTATCCTGAAATAATGCGAGCCAAGCAGCGGGCGTGCCTTAGTTCTAAATAATGCGAGCCAAGCAGCGGGCGTGCCTTAGTTCTAAATAATGCGAGCCAAGCAGCGGGCGTGCCTTAGTTCTAAATAATGCGAGCCAAGCAGCGGGCGTGCCTTAGTTCTAAATATTGCGAGCCAAGCAGCGGGCGTGCCTTAGTTCTAAATAATGCGAGCCAAGCAGCGGGCGTGCCTTAGTTCTAAATAATGCGAGCCAAGCAGCGGGCGTGCCTTAGTTCTAAATAATGCGAGCCAAGCAGCGGGCGTGCCTTAGTTCTAAATATTGCGAGCCAAGCAGCGGGCGTGCCTTAGTTCTACATAAAGAGCTCCTTTTATGAATGAAACTTAAACCATTTTGCGGCCCTGTGACGTTGGCAATTTTACTTAAAAACTATATAGGTAAGGTTAAATAATACATACAAAACGAATTAAATACTCGTATTTTCTATTGCATAAAACTGAAAGAGTGTTTGTGGATGTTTGTACCTACTTCATGTCACTATGTATATCTACGTCTCGGGGAATAAATTATATTAATGTACCAAATTTCATTCCAATCGGTTCAGCCGTAAAGAATAAACACTAACAAACACAAATCGTAAAATAACCATAGAATTTACGGCTGTTTTGTTTTTATGAAACCTGATATCATTTTTTTTATTTCTACTACGCCTTTGTTCCGCATTGCATTGTTTAGAGCTGCAGTTGCATGCTTGCATTGATCGAGTTATTAGGTTATATATTAAGTATACGATATCATATGCTTATTCATTAAAATTTATATTATATACATACATACGCAAATGCTAATTTATAAAAATTTAATCGACTATAATAAGATTTCACCTACTTTTAACTATTAATGCTCATAATAATCTACTGGACCAATATTTACTGTTGCTGAAATGGAAGGGAAATACTAAAACATAGTTTTATATATAAACTATCATAGGTCCTTAAATGTATATGAAATGGATGTTTTAACAAACTGGCCACTTTGCTTTCAAATAGTAAACGAATATACTCTCGCCTTTAAAAGGGTATACAATATACATATTAGGGATTATTTGCCTTCGCTACACAGGGTGGGCTTGATAATAATACTTCATCATTCTTGTTTAGTAAATAAAAGTAAAAAAAAATGCAAATATTTATTACAAAATATACTTAATTATATTCATTGTACGTAAACTTTTTGTCAAACACAATTATGTAACTAGCTAATTCTACCTTCTAATATTATATTTTTTTTTACATTAAGTAGGCTTACGTTTGACTATAGCCTGCCTGATGTTAAGCACTACTATAGTCTAAGATGTAGCACGCTTGCCTAGAAGAAACCTATTTA
This sequence comes from Macaria liturata, assembly GCA_964023185.1. Lineage (NCBI taxonomy): Eukaryota > Metazoa > Arthropoda > Insecta > Lepidoptera > Geometridae > Macaria > Macaria liturata. The sequence continues at coordinate 1,538,616 of OZ026813.1, read as the reverse complement.
CTCTAGATTTGAAGACCCCTGGGTTATAAATGAGATTTCTTTGCTATCGCATATTCACCGATTTAGATGAAATTTGGTAATGAAATAGATTAGACTCTGTATTAAACACATAGGCTACGTTTTGTCCTAGATTACCGGTGGTAAAACCGTAATGCTGCTAGTTGTTTTATAAAAAATACATCTAAAATTCTATAAACATATTTTTCTAAAATAAGATAATGGCTTGTTCATTTTGTTGTAAGGCGATGTATCACCTCTGAAACAAGAATAAACTATTTAAATGGGTAATATAAAAAATACTTCGCGGGCAATAAAGGAAAGAAAATATATCACAAGTTTTCTTCAACTCTATTTTAAAGGTTTCTATAGCTAGAGACATTAATTTCTAATTAGAAATTTACAATTCACTTGCCTAGACAGAAGGGTTGGTTACTATTGATTTATATTTTTTTCTATATTTGTTTTTTGTATCAGTAAGTTGTAGACCGTATATATTACATAAAATAATGTTCTTAAATAACATAATGTGATGAAAATGAAATCTAAAGACCTACCCGTGATGTCCCCTGTGGCCACTATGTCTATGTTTACTGCCTCAGCCACCGCCACCGCCGCCGCCGCCGTAACCCCCACCACCGCCACCGCCGTGGCTGCCGCCGCCACCTCCTTTCCCACCCCATCCGCCACCGCCACCACCACCGTGGCTGCCGCCGCCACCTCCTTTCCCACCCCATCCGCCACCGCCACCACCGCCGTGGCCGCCGCCGCCACCACCTTTCCCACCCCAGTCGCCACCGCCACCTCCACCGTGGCCGCCGCCGCCACCACCTTTCCCACCCCATCCGCCGCCGCCACCACCGCCGTGGCCGCCGCCACCACCGCCGTGGCCGCCGCCACCACCTTTCCCACCCCATCCGCCGCCGTCACCTCCTTTCCCACCCCATCCACCGCCTCCAACACCACCTCCACTACCGCCGTGGCCGCCAGGAGCACCAGGTGCACCAGGAGCGCCACCAGGAGCACCAGGGGCACCGGGGGCGACAGGTGCACCAGGAGCGCCACCAGGAGCGCCGCCGGCACCTCCGTTGCCACCTTGGCCACCACTGCCGCCATAGCCACCTCCAATGCCACCGCTGCCGCCATACCAATCTGAGTCTGAATCTGAGTAATAGCCGCCACCCATTCCACCGCTGCCACCTTGTCCACCCCCTTGGCCACCACTGCCCCCTTTTCCACCACCGCCCCCTTTTCCACCACCGTAGCTACCACTGCCCCCCTTTCCTCCGCTGCCACCGCTGCCTCCGCTTCCACCACTGTTGCCGTATCTGCTGCCTCTAGCTTCGGCCGAACTTCGAATGCAATGGCCACCTGAGACAAATTTGTTAAACCACTATCAGTTTTTTTTTTAATATGGTACGATTTCAATCAGCCTAGCTTAGTTATGTTTTCCTGTAAATGAAATAAAATATTGTCAGATGTTTCCAAAAATCAAAGTGTGAATCTTGCAGTATTCAATAAATATTAAAGTTCGTTAGATAATAAAATCCCTAAATTCTGATCAAACTATTCTTAGTAAACATTGAGATTTATTTATTTTTTTCAGTTTTAAACATTTATACGTACTCGTATTCCTTACATTTTATATTGGCAAATAGATTTTTTAATAATATCAGTAACAAACGATGCAAAAGAATTGGCCACGCTGCACGCTACGGATAAACAATCCAATGGATACAGTTAATTATGTCACACTGCTGCTTAAATAAACGGGAACTAAAACTAGTTTATTCACCTGGATCGGCCTGTGTGCTTGCAAGGCCGAGGGCCACGGCGACCAACGCAAGTAACATTCTGACCACGTGTGTTAAACTACTCTGCTACCTTTATAGTTCGCACATGACCAAACAAAGCTATTGTTTAAACACTCTGAACTTTTTGCACCAACCGTAGGTTTTCTGACTTTATTTTTATTACTTAGTGCTCTTTTTTCTGTATTATTTGTAACATTGTCGTCAATTATGCCGATTAAATTTATGAAATAGGTAGGTGTATTACATAATTTGTTAGTGATAACCATTTAAGTAAGTATATATTCTTTATATCATATATATATGTTACGGCTAATACCCGAAATGCGGCTACACCTAGTTTTAGCCGGTTAGAACTAGGTGTAGCCACTTAGTCTTGGTTAAACCCCGAATCGAGACATGTTTTGAAAGAAGTTGGCTCCTCTTCGCTTCGCTCGTCGTCGCATGTGCGTGGTAGAAAGCAATCTAACGAACCTAATCTACCTTCTGTCACAGACAAGTGACTTCGAGTCCAACACTTGCACTACAACAGGACTTGAGACCTAGTTTTACCCGAAAACAATCGGCTCGTACTAGGTTTAACCAAGACTAAGTGGCTACACCTAGTTCTAACCGGCTAAAACTAGGTGTAGCCGCACTTCGGGTATTAGCCGTAACATATACAATGTAAATATATACAAATACACTCATAAAATAAAAATATAAAATAGCCTTTATTCTATTGCCACAAAATTATTATGTTAGCTATAAATTTCACACTTCACTTTGAGTTTCAATTTTAGTCAGCAGACGTTGCCTGCTTGGCAAAAGCCTCCCCTATTGTTTTCCATTCTTCTCTCTCTTTCGCCTTTCTCATCCATTCAGGACCGCAGACTTCGTGGAACACATCCCTCCACCTCTTCCTTGGTCTCCCCGGGTTTCTGGTTCTATCCAAGGGTATCCATTCTGTGACTCTCTTTGTCCACCTGCTGTTGTCTTGTCTACATAAGTGACCTGCCACATGAATTTAAGTAGTCGTGTCCTTACAGTCACATCAGAGACTTTTGTTTGGCGACGTATGGTTTCATTTTCTATTCTATCTGATAGCTTTATACCGATCATGCTACGTTCCATTTTTCTTTGACAGATGGCAATTCCTCGATACACTCAGACAGTAAGAAAGCTTTGGAACAATTTGTTCATGTTATGACTGTATTATCTGTGATTGTTATGTTTGTTCCTAATTAAGTAGCACCACCTACTAGATAAGTATTTTTTGGGTTAGAACAAGCATAAATATATTAATTTTGTATCCTACCATATAAGTATTGATACTACATAAAAAAAAAAATTTCAAAAAAGTCAAAAACCGACTTCAAGTGTCACTAAAAAGTTAATAAATAAATTATTTTCATTTTTGCGACTTCAAAATTCAGAATTGGGAGTAAAGAATCTATCAAATTATTGAAACTTACAATCCTATAAGTATTCTTATTGAAATCAGTAATATTTGGAGTCGGTGCCAGTCACTGGTTAATCGAAATCGACGCTTCTCAAAGTCGGCTTTGGATTTGTTTCTAATGCTGATAGGTATTGTTATAGATAGATTCTTTACTCCCAATTCTGAATTTTGAAGTCGCAAAAATAAAAATAAATTATTTATTAACTTTTTAGTGACACATGTAGTCGGTTTTTGATTTTTTTGAAAAATCGGGCTGATAATTCAGAAGATGAAGAAGATTTCTGTGAGAAGATGTAATGTATACAGCAGCGCCCCCTTGTGAGTTGTCATCGTAATACATAGCAAAAACGATGCACCCATTAAACTTCAACACATCACAGAAAACTGTTTCAAAACCCGACTAGTAGTTTTGGAAATATGGGTAAAATTGGTTTGCATAAACTTTATCAATATGTTGGTTTATTGGTTTTTTCTCAAAAAGTACTGAACTGAATGAAAAACAATTTTTATGGGACCAACTATCCTCATCGAATAAAAAAAGTTTGGAAATCGGTTGATAAACAATGGAGTAATCGCGTAACATCCCCACAAAAAAATAACTTACAGAAGATTTCATAACCTTTTTTTGGAAGTCGGTAAAAAAATATAGAGATGACCTTACTCGTAGGTATTTTGCTACTTAATCGGATCAACGTTCCTAAAAGGATCTTTTTATATAATATTCAATTTATTAAAAATCTTGCTTTCAAAAACAAATGAATTTATTGATATCATACAATATATATAACACATATTATAGTATTGCACATATACTTTATGTAAACACTTAATTATGGCATAATTATCTATTATCACAATAAGCTTTTGTTTTTTCTCATAAAATATTGGCTTCGTCACTTGTGGCCGCGACGTCGTCTAACGTCTGAAACAATGAAACAATGTTAATACATATTTCTATATTACATTCCATAGAACAAATACATATAGACCAAGCATAGAAAATGGAGGAGAGAAATTTCAATACCTTAGCAAAAATTAAACTTAGGTAAGTAAATAATGAAAAAAATGAGCTGATCTGATGCATAATTACGGCGCAAGAGACGCAAATATATCAATGAAATCTTCTTATTAAGTGTTTTAAATTATTGTGTGTCGTAAATTACTAAGTCTGTCAGAGTAAGAGCAGAGTACTCACCCGTATCCTCCCTTGTGGCCACTACCGCCGTGGCCACCTTGTCCCTGTCCGCCGCCACCGCCGAAGCCGCCACCGCCTCCCTGTCCGCCGCCACCGCCGAGTCCAGCGCCGTAGCCGCCACCGCCTCCCTTTCCGCCGCCACCGCCGAGTCCAGCGCCGTAGCCGCCACCGCCTCCCTTTCCGCCGCCACCGCCGAGTCCAGCGCCGTAGCCGCCACCGCCTCCCTGTCCGCCGCCACCGCCGTAGCCGCCACCTTGGCCTCCTCCCACGCCACCGCCTCCCTGTCCGCCGCCGCTGTTAGATCCATGTCCACCGAGGCCGCTGTTGCTACCACCGAGACTGGCGCTCTCGCCTCCGTGGTTGACGAAGCCACCAGCACTCGCGCTTGCGACGGCAACAGCCTTAGTTGAGGAGCCACTGAATCCGCCCGAGCCGCCACTTCCACCGAAGCCTCCGTTGGTACCGCCGCTACCACCGAGGGAGCCGTGTCCTCCACCGCCCTGGCCACCTGCGTGACCGCCACCGCCCTGGCCTTCTCCGGCGCCAGCTCCGTAGCCGCCACCGCCGCCACCGCCGCCACCGCCTCCGCCATAACCACCGCCACCGCTGTCGCCACCATATCCTGGAATAGAAGATTAAGCAACAATCAATTTCCATACAGTAACTTAACAAGTGCGATACTATTTTTCATGAAGCGATTATTAAAAACAGATGAGCAGTAAAGTATTATGTAAATTACAGTGGTATTGTGCAAAACAAATAAGCAATATTATCTTAATTGGTTCATTGGTCTATGAAAAACTTATCAATTAGATTTGGTCGAAAAAGTGGAAAACACACAATTGGATTTTAGGTACCTACAGTTTGTCTATTACCAACTTTTGATTAAACTAAAACAAACTTGTAGCAGACTATTATCTCTGTTACTATAGTTGTGTACTAGTGTATTCACCTGGCGCGGCGCGCGCACACACGGCCAGCCCGAGGGCCACAATCACCAGTGCAAGTCGAGCCATGCTGCCAACTGTGTCCAACCAACCAACTACCTACCTTTTTATACCCTACACATGACTTCACCGAGCAAACCTAATGTTTAACAACTCTTCACTTTTTGCAGCCCGCACGAGGTTTTTTCAGGCTTTATTTTTATTAGGGTTCCGTTTCCTAAATTGATAATGTCGTTTTGTAATTATTTTGTCAGTTATCAACAAGTATCGTACCACTGAGTAATAGAATACATTACTGTAGATTTTAACTGCCGCCTGCATAGTTGTATTCTAAAATGTAACGCCTCATTTAAATATTGACATGAACTGTTGTGAGACACAAAAATTGAGTTTACATTTTGGGTTACGAATTCAGCAGTTATAGGAAAATCCTCGGTGCCTTCGAAAACTTTCAAACAACCATAATATATGCTTGGGGTGGTATGTACCAAAATAACATTTCACATGCATATTTTAGCTCATGCTGTGTGTCACCTTCCGCCTATTTTGGTTGGCATGTAAAGACCTGAGTTTATAATATAACCATGTTTAACTATAGGAACTTATATTTGTCCTATATTTGTACGGAAATTGTAAAAATAATAGACAAAAATGTTCCACTGAACCTCAGTCTACTAAATCAGTATGTTTTCCTCTTTCCATACATAGTATGTGTCGATGGTTTTTATCCATCATTACAATAACCTCTGATTGATCCTATCAATAAAGTTTAGGTCTTCGTTTGGAACGGATTTCTTTGAATATTATATTCGAGGATGGTATTTATTACACACCCTAATAAACTACAGACATAGAATAGTCTCATCGATTGTATCCTTTACAACATAGTATATATGTATTTGTGTATTTTATTCCTACTACCACTGATTTTATAAAAGGCGTGTGTGCGTGTGTGTTTGGGGGCGTGAGTTTTTGGCACTTTTTTACGCTCAAACGGATGAACTAATTTTGATGAAACTTGGTACATAGATAAATTATACCCTGCATTAACACATACGCTACTTTTTATTTCAGACTAGCGGTGCGCGCGACTTCGTCCACGTGGAATAGTTATTTTGGGCATCGTATTTATTTTTGTAAACTACCTCTTCACGACGTTACCCACGACTTGAACCGTTTTCGCAGCTCACGCAACGGAAGCCCTCAAAGATGAATAATTTTCCCCGTTTTGTCCACATTTTCCATTGTTTCTTCGCTCCTATTAGTTGCAGCGTGATATAATATAGCCTAAAGCCTTCCTCGATAAATGGTCTATTCAACACAAAAATAATTTTTCAATTCGCACCAGTAGTTCCTGAGATTAGCGCGTTCAAACAAACAAACAAACTCTTCAGCTTTATAATATTATAAGTAAGTTAATTAACTGTTTAAGTTAACTGGAGTAAAACTGCGGAGCGCCGCTAGGGACAATATGCCTATGTAAAAATTGAGAGTGGTTTAAGTATGTTATTGTTTTGAGTTGAATTAACTTCATCATAGGTACACAATGAAGATATTTTATTATCTTCAGTCTGTTTGCACGTAAACACATACGTTATAATTTTTATCCCAAATTAAGAAAAACATCACCGCCATGTTGTATTACACATGAAATATTTGTGATGAAGTTCGTTTCCAAACGTAACCCGATATCAAGTCTACCATCATCACAGTTTATTATTAGATACATATTCTTACAAATAAAAAATAGCAATATTTATATTAATATACATACGCACTGATTATCCTTGTTATTACTAGGAATCAGTTTGTTTGGATTCTGTGAACGCAACTTGTAGGAAATGTTTACAAGGTTGTATTCAAGTGAACGTAAGTTCGGAAAATGGTGTCGCCAAAAGAACCAAAATAAATATTACTGGTAAGTTATCAGTTAATCTCTAATTAAAATTTGTTATAAATAAATATTAGTTGTTTGCAATATTTTTGTTTGAAACTGCTTGTAACAAGTTGTATTTTATGCTTACGAGTATATGTTCTTTTCAATGATTAAATTTCAGAGACGTTGATTGGTATTTTTGCGAAGATATTCATCAGAAAGAGAATAATTTGTCTGCTATTTGCGGAGTTCTTTTATATAAAACATAAAAACAAGAGAAGAAAAACTAAACAAATCTAAACAAATCTTAAGAAAAGCCTAAAGTGCTGCAGCCCACTGCCAGAGAGCAGCTTGCCCAGCATACTGGCCGCATTACCACGCTGGATGGCAATGCTGATTCGTTGAGCCAGGAAAAGGCCAGAATTTTTGTAATTTCCATCATTTTAGTCGTGCTCTTTGTGTATGTTGTAAATTGTTTACAATTTTCTACGTATCCTTTGCGGTCCAAAGCAATTATCGCCAAAAATAAATTGTTCACAAACAAACACATAATTACCCAGTAATGTGTTAGGACATGATGCGACCCTAATTTTCAATATGTAAATCGTTATAGTTTGTAACTTTTCAAGGGTAAAAAGGATGTCAAGTTCATTATCGCTATTGTAAACCGTTGATGAATATTTACGTATTTTTTACGGTCAATCTTAGGAACTAGGTACCTTCTTGTCGAATCTGTGTTTCCCTTAAGCTATAAAATTATCAGTCTTCGAGTTAAGATTGAATAGAGTTCTTCTTGGCAAGTTGGCTAGATTGTAGATTACAACGTTGTTTAACATCAACCGTGAGTCTACCTAATATAAAACATATTCTCGTAACTTTGATTTACATCAATGTAATCTACCCAAATTGAAATCAACACATCTTATTATTTTCTTATTTTCCAAAACCTCTCGGAGCGCTTGGTTGACGCGACGCATGACCAAAATGCTGGCCTTTTTCTGGCTCAACGTATCAGCATTGCCATCCAGCGTGGTAATGCGGCCAGTATGCTGGGCACGCTGCCCTCTGGTAGTGGGCTGGAGCACTTAGATTATCTTTAGGCTTTTCTAAAGATTTTCTAAGTGCCCCTATTTGTAATAGTTAGAAGTAGTATGTTTAGTTTTTCTTCCCTTGTTTTTATATTTTATTATTGTAAATAAAGTTCACACATCTTTGTAATAACTTAATCGATATCCTCTCTTATAAAGATAAGAGAGGATCAGACAAAGGTCTGGCTTTGTTATAAAAGTATTATTATAGCCATTTTCAAATGTTTATTGCACACATTGTAAAATTTCTATCTCATGTTAACATTCTGTAAAAATTTAACTACAAAACGCGTTGAAATCTTTTGTACGGCGTTTAAGGAGAAAGTTCGTAGCATCGCCTACGAGTCTCCAAGAAATTTACAGATAAAATACCGTAGAGACCACGTGGATTCGATCTGTGCAGGACCAGGACGAGTGGCGTACTAGAAGAGAGGCTTATGCTCAGCAGTGGGCTCAGCTGACAATGATTATTTCTATAAAAAAATGTTTATATGAAAATATCTGAGGCTACCGAAACATACAATCGATCAAATTATTATATGGTAATGCATATGTAAGTAATAGACGAGTGTGGCTCAGCGGTTTCAGCGTCTGCTTTTCATCCTGACGCACCTTGGGTCAAATCCGGCCCTACACTAATATGACTTGTACATATTTTCAAGTTAGGTATGTGTAGATTTGCACTCACTTAACGGTGACGGAAAACATCATGGGAAACCGACACGTTTGAGGGCCACCATATCCGAAGACATGTGTCTTCCGTGGTAAGACCTGGGCCCCACCACGATGTACCTGCCCAAGAGAACTCCCCTCACGATTTCATTCTGCGGGGGAGTCACAATCCTCAGTCACAACAAAATACGACTCAAGAGATGTATGTATCTGAGTTTTCCTAAATATATTTTATTCCTCAACTAAGATCGAGTCTGTAATATCAGTGCGTTTAACACATGTCACTACATATACAATAATATAAACATAATTATACCTAATATTACGCAAATAGACGTATTTGGTAGTACCCAAGTTTTTTATTTTTCTCGAGAGCTTGATGTGAGTTTGCTATAAAAACTTGAAGTACCTAGGTACTTAGTCAACTATGGTACCTATTACACCGACTATTTATTTAACCCCTGCTTAAATAAATGATGAACTTGTATGATCAAGGCTATTTCCAAATCTTACATAATCAACCATAACAGATTATATTATGTTATCTTTAGTAGTATGTTTAGTTTTTCTTCCCTTGTTTTTATATTTTATTATTGTTATCATTAACTTTTAATTGATTAATGGGTGAAAATACTCGCGACCGGCAGGATTCGAACCTGCGTATTCCAGATTACAATAACAACCATAGTGCGAGTTTAACACTTGACAAAATAACTCATTATAATATTATCTGATGTATTAATTTTAGTACCTAAATGAATAGTTTGTAGGTAGATGGATACGTCAAGTATTTTATTTGTCAGTGTCACACTCAAATGGATAAATTATTATTAGATTTTCATATTTCAATTAAAATTTCTCAGTTTGATGGCCTATCTTCCCACTTGACATTGGCAGAATTGCGAAGTTACGTCTTCGCAAAAGCCATAAAAAAGAAAAAAAAAGTTTGTCTAAGTGCCAGGAACTATTTTTAAATTATAAATGTACAATAGCCATTTACATAAGTCATCTGAAATTGCCTGTCAAAATTATTACACTTATTATTTTCTTGCAATCTGGTGATGGCAAGTACATATAAATTTAGCTGATCCAACTATTATTTAGAATACAAAACATACACAAATACCCACGAGTGTACTTATAATAACATTTATTTTATATTGTATCAAAGCTAAAGATATTAAAGTTTTAATAGCAGGATATTATTATAGTTTTTAAAGTCTACGTACACTATTTTATTTTGGCGCTATTCCTTAGTTGCTATTGTACTGCATATGTAGATATATTAGTTAATTTGCGCAGTTAGCCAGGTGAATGACTTTCAGAAGCCTGAGGTTAAATTAAATTACTTTTGCCTCTACAAAAAGAATAAGCATCCTAACTAGTGCTTTACGACTTGAACCATAAAAACGCTTGTGGTTTTAGATAGAAATCTTATGATTGTGTACAACTTAAAACTTAAGAAAAAGTAATGTACTAACTTTACAATTCTTGAAAATTGTATTAATTGTTATCTGAATAAAGTATGAGCAATTATTACTTACTCATTATAATTACTGTTGGATAAATAACGGATTAATGCAATTATTTATTTATGGAATATGTTAAACTTCTTACTTTAGTACCTACCAGAGAGTCAATTGAAAAGTAAACACAAAATAAATCTTAAAATATACTTATTTAATGACTTCAAATAATTTCCATTATCCTAAAGTACAATCTTTATGGCGATTTTGTTCATCGTAATATCACATTTTGTGGCGACACTAACCAAGTATAAAATACATATATCTAATAGACATTACAGTATGGTCGTATTTCGTCAATCATAGATCTGTTCCAAGTTTAGAGAGCTGTTATTAGTTATTTTCCGTAGCTACTGGCGCTAGCACTAGCCGATGCAGAGGCCTTGGCATACGCTCCAGATTGCCCACCGCCGCCGCCGCCGCAGCCCGAGCTGCACCCGCCGCTGTTCCCGCCGTACCCACCGCTGCTGCTGCTGCTGTCACTGTGAGCTGAGGCGCCACCACCGCCAGAGCCCCCGTAGCCTCCACTGCCACCTAGGCCTCCGCTACCCGAGTTGCCGTGGCCACCACTTCCACCATATCCGCCGCCGCCCGAGCTGCCATGGCCTCCACTACCGCCGTAACCACCACTGCCTCCTAAGCCAGCGCTACCAGAACCTCCATGACTTCCACTTCCAGAAGCTCCATAGCCACCGGCACCACCTCCACCTAGACCCAGGCCGAGGCTAAATCCAAGGCCTCCAGAGCCGCCTCCAAATCCACTGCCTTCATGGCCACTACCTCCATGGCCCCCACTGCTTCCGTGTCCACCACCAAGGCCTCCGCCAGAACCTCCTCCGAAGCCGCCCCCGGAGCCTGCTCCTATCCCAGCTTGACCTCCATATCCACCGCTGCCTCCATGTCCCCCCCCTAGGCCTCCACCGGCACCGCCCCCGAGTCCAGCTGATCCTCCGTAGCCACCACTGTTTCCGTGTCCGCCTCCGAGACCACCTCCCGAGCCACCTCCTGATCCTCCTGAGAGAGCACCGGATGCACCACCGCCGTATCCACCACCTGCGTGGCCGCTGCCACCTCCGTGTCCACCGTGACTTCCGTATCCTCCACTTCCTCCACCATTACCTCCTCCAAGGCCTCCGCCACTACCTCCTCCCAGCCCAGCCCCGCCTCCATAACCCCCACTGCCACCAGCACTATGGCTGCCACTTCCACCGGCGTTAATTCCAGCGTTGAAGCCAAATCCGCCACCGCCGCTACCTCCATGGCCTCCAGAGCTGCTCAGTCCTCCAGATCCTCCGTGTCCCTTACCACCGGAGCCACCGTATCCTCCTCCTGCTCCGCCACCGTATCCACCTCTGCTGGAGCCTCCATACTCCCCGCTGCCACTCTCACTGGCTCCGAACTCTCCAGAACCTCCAGCATTGTATGCTCCTTTGCCGCCGCCTGTTCCTAGTCCCCCTGAGCCTCCCAGTCCCCCTCCAGTTCCTCCGCCACTACCTCCTCCGAATCCTCCGCCTCCTCCGTATCCTCCTCCTTTACTATATCCGCCGCCGCCGCCGTATCCACCTTGGCCGCCTCCAATAGAGCCAGTAAACGCGAATCCTCCAGACTTCCCGTCCTCAGACTGTGTGGAGATGTACTTGGGGCCCCCGCCGCCGCCGCCGCCGCCGCTGGCTCCGATGCTGCCGCCTGCCTTGGCTAGGCCGGTGAAGCCAGCAGACACCTTGCCGAGTATATCCCCGACTCCGTCACGGATGGTGTCGAGGCCGCCACCGAAGTCTATCCCGCCGCCGAAGCTTCCTCCCCCACCGCCGCCGCCACCACCGCCTCCTCCTCCCCCGTATCCTCCTCCGAATCCTCCGCCATATCCTCCTCCGCCACCGCCGCCTCCCCCGCCGTACCCGCGACGAACTCTCACTGTGAAATCAAAATATATTTTTTTAATCCGAACGACCTTTAACTATGAGTAACTTTAATTAACGGTTTAGAAAGGTCAAAGAAGATGCATCTAACTTTTTGCACAAAACACTTCATAAATTATTATTACAAGTTTATTTTTCTGTTTGCGCCGCAATTATCACCAATGAATAATCTGAATAATTACAAATAGCATCACAAAGAAGTCACAATCACAAAGCGCTCGTACCTGTCGCCTGTGCCAGGCCCACGAGGCACAGGATCACGCTTGCTCTTACTATCCGAGCCATGTCTGTGAACTGACTACAATTCCACGCTAAACATCCTTTTATATCGCTATTATAAACTTGTATTACAAATTATGAGAACACACTTACGTAGCTCGCAGGTAACGAGAAACAATAATTACTTTTTATGCTAGGTGTGTATTTCCCGTAAGAAATCACGAAGTTTTTGTAGATCGACGATTAGTCGGAAGAGACGATGATCTTTATCGGTGGTAAAGTTCACTTAATTTAATAAGCAATACAATGGGGATGCGTAAAAAATTCGACAAATGGTTTTCCAATAGGCAGGCCTCGAAGCTTGAATGACTTAGCTTTTCTATTATTTATGTATTTGAGTCCTAAGTACATTTTAAACTAGTTGCGTCTTTCGGTGTTCATTCAAAGTTCATTAATATCACCATAATATGAAATTTTGTGTTCTGTTTTGCAATGATGCGAAATGATCATTTTAGCGTTAAATAGGAACAAACACACATTTGCCTAAATTGTCGCTTTCATAATACTACATATGAATGTGTGTATGTATGTATATGTGATAAGTCTAAACATCTAAACATTGGTAGGTAACCTTCATTCTTTTTTCAGAACTGAGTCTTTCCTATTGAAGACTGACAAAGAAGAAATATAAAGATACTTATTTAATCTCATAAAATTAGTACATCAAAAATATAAAAGTACCTTAGATAAGCGTCGTCATATAAAATCTCGATCTGATGACAGTGTAAGCAGATCGTAGTTTTTTTTATAACGATTGATTGTTTTTAATAACTAGTTATAAGTAGTAATTTTCCATTTATCAGCTATAACACCTCAAGCGCAAACACCATGATTGCCTCCCTTGATGCTAGCATACAACTCTATGAGTCATCATCTAGCTATAGATCAACATTTTATTATAATAGATGCACCTATGTGGTTACTCGGTCACTTTGATAATAAATCAGGTATGATCGTCTATTAATTTAATTTGTTTGTTTCTATCTTAGGATCTAAGGCTAGGAATTCACAATTAATGGCGACTAAGGCATAGATCGGTTCTAACATTAAAAAATATTGAAAAAAATATTTATAATTATATATATATATATATATATACATATGTATAAAATGTATGAGAATTTGTTTAGTATGAACTTTGCCGGCCTTTTCCATGATTGACGGTTGGCATCAAAGGTTGAATTATGATGCGGAAGACTTCTGATCCCCATTGTGTTGTTTTATTGGTTGCTTATTGCTTAAAAACTATGAGTACATCATACCTTAGACACGATGATAGTAATGACGACTGGTTTCAGATCATGTATTTTTTTTAGATAAATTTGCCGTCATGATCGCACAAGTATTATATGTACCTACTTGAGCGAGCGAGATACCAATATACGGGGGCAACTTACAAAATAATACGTGAACCGCGGCTATATATTATTCTTGCAATTTTATCCATAGTGAGTGCGTAGCTTTAACTTAATGTCATAAGTCACGATTTGATCTTCTTAACATTACACGTTGCAGGTTGCATACCGCATCCGGGTGCCTTCTTGAGAATAGGTTTTACTTTAAGTACCTGCAAATTTTATTTGCTGGATGCAACCATTGTTAGGTACAATAACTTGTAAGTTAGGTACTATTTGCAAACGCATTTAAAACAAATGATAAACGCAATCTTTGTACGCAAATCAGAGAAATTTCATTCATCTTTCTTTCTCTCTTGGGACCATGCTTAAAAAGAACAGCAACAATTACAGCTGAAACCGACGAAGACATCCAACACAGAGCGTATCGTAACATCATATCGCAGATAGTGTTGGTTTGGAGTGGCGATTCTATGCGATATTAAGTATAAGTTATTCTTGGTAAATACTTACAACGGTCCATGCTATCAACGTTAGGATAAGTGACCGAACCTTTTAGCTGTCTGCAATTTAGTTTTCAAGTAAATAAAGTATTCGATATGTGACAATAAGCGACTATGCATATAACATACATAAAATAGATATGTACTAGGTACTCTTAAAAAGGACTTGGTGGTAATAAATCTAGAATAATAAAGATTTTTTTGGTCTTTTTTGCCTCGTAATATTTAAAGTGACCTGCGAATGGGAGCGATAACCCAGAACAGCATCTGCGAAGGTTTCATTCCATAAATAAATGGTCACTACATTATTATTTCGTTTTTAAAAGCAATTTTATCAATTTATTTATTAATTCCAAAAAAAATAACTATATTAAACTACAGATCTTCAAAGCGAGACTGAATCAGTTCTTATTGAGCACTAAGCACGGTCCATCTTAGGCTATACAGCTATTGCTTACCATCAGGCAAACTGTGGTCAAGAGTAATGTTTTCGCTTAAAAAAATGGCCATACGCTTGTCGAGTTGTAAAAATTTAGTTTTGAAGTCGGCTAAAACTGTTAATAATATAATTTATAATTTCAAATTACATAGTCATATGAAATAATGACAACGTCACAATGAATCGGATTTACCTCCAATGGAATTTTAAATCATGAGAAAAAGATCTGATGAATGAATTCCAATCCATTGACAGATGATGATTGATAGCCAGAATATTATACTTACTACAAAACGTCATTCTATCGCGTGATAAACAAACATTAATTACGTTTTCTTCCGTACTATTGTATTGTCTTTAAGACCATCTACTTTGTATTTTAATTTATCCGGTAACACATCAATACAATAATTTACTATTTACCTACTCTATTTCATATGCCTATGTAAATGAAATAGAGTAAGAGATGGATCAGACAGGCTGGAGACCGTACTATGTGGCACGTTGGAGAGGAGGCCTATACTCAGCAGTGGGTGAACACGGGCAGACATGATGATGATGATGATGTAAATGAACGAAGATAACTTTCCTAACGAATCCTACTAATACTACTCGAAGAGAAGAGAAATATAAATAAAAGAAAATATATCTATAACAAATGCTATCACTTTTTCACCCTAAAGTTATTTAACAATTTACAGAATCTTCTAGTCTACTGAACACTTTTTTGGAGAGTCATCATTAAACCATTGTTACACAACCGAAACCGCAAAGCATCGCTAGTATGCTGTGAATAATTTCAGAAGCCAGTTTAAACAAATACACTTAACATTTTTTTATAAAAAATTAACGCGGGCAAAATGTTATCAACAAAAAATGTAATTATGTAATTAATGGTGCCTTCAGCGGTTTTTGTTTACGCCAGGTGCCTCCATGAGTAATGGTTTTTACACCAAAACTTACTGGAAAATATACCCACAGACCAATTTGGGTAATTTGTGAGTTAGGTACCTATTCACGTTTAATTTGTTAGCCAGGCGAAGATAATTTTATTACGGTTGATAGAATGCTGTGACGACTTTTCTTATGAAGCTATAGTATGTACGACGTAGATCCACATAAGTACAATGTATAGATTGAAGTCTAGCACGATTTATTATGACGGAGTTATTTAAAAACGTTATATCGTGATTTGAAACAAAATTCATGCATTATAAAACTAATAAATAACTTTATAATTAATTCCATGATTGACTATAAAATAGTTTCTACAATATTGGTTCAATAAAAAGCCTACAAAGATGGAGGTAGTAGGTATTGTGTACCAGAGTCAGGTTCAAGGTTGTCTGTTTTTTATTGTAATCACTAACAATAATAAGATAGAGATCGATTGAATAATATTTATTATAAAAGCGCCATCTTACAAATAGGATTGGATCTATTTACAATCACTCGTATTAGATCGATATCCGGCTGTGTAGTTCGCGCGGCAAACACTAGATGACTATCACAAGATATAAATCACTCAATCACTATTTCAGTTTTATTAAAAAATGGATGGATGATAAAATCTATGATTTAAATTTACAAATGTAACAAAAGATAGTTTTTTGAATTGACTATTTTAGTTTTTCCTGTATTTTTGCTGTCCGTACTCGGTGTCGGGTCTGGGCGCGCCGTAGGCCGTGGCATGAGAGGTAGCGACTCCGCCGCGGCCCGTACTATAAGCGTTAGCGATAGCGGTGGGACCTCCCGGGCCACCAGCTCCCGACCGCCCGCCGTAGAAGAACATCGGGAAGAACGCTCCAGTAGGCATCTTAGGCGCGAACTCTTCTTCATCTTCATCGTCAATAGGCTTCTTGGTCTGCTTTTTCCACGATACAACAGCTTTTTTGGGCTTAGGGGTGGCCTCTTCGACCTCTTCAACTTCTTCAGGTCCTTCACCCTCGGCAAGTTCTGGTACGATGGCTTTAGCTGTGGTAGGGATGAGTTCCGTTTTCTCAGTAGGATCAGCAAGTTCTGTAGGCTCGGGTTGGAATGAGACGGGGATTTCGGGTTGTTGTTCTGCTTGCTGCGGGTAGTACGGGATCTCGTTTTGCTGGGGAGGAGCGTACTCCACGTTGGTTTGGCGGCGGCGGTCGGGCATGTAGTACTGGCCTGACTGGCGGATGGGCTCCTGAGGGAACATGAAGGCAGCCATGCCAGCGCCGCCAGCGCGGGGCGCGTAGTATGGACTGTAGTACCGACTCAGGGCCACTCCGCCTCGGGTAGCGTCCATCGATCCATAGGACACTAGAATAAAAACAATAACTTTGATTAATCTGGAAGATAATGCTGGTCTATGAATAATTACTGTACATACATATACATACTACGATGAGATCGGATCTATGAGTGAAAATGGTCTGTTATTTTATGGATTTGGGTATGTTTTATCAAAAAAATATTATGGGAAATGTGATACCGTTTTAATCTAAAATTTTGGATATTTTAAATTCAGCTTAGGTCATCGAGCAAAGCTTTATAGATCAGCTTACCAGAATCGACGTTTCCGTAAGCCGGATAGTAAGGGTAGCTGCTGCCTTCCCACAGGACACAGGTCAAGACCACGAGTGAGTACGCGAACTTCATTTTTGCGCTAGGATTCGTTTAGTGTTGTTTGGGATAGCGCTGTTGAGTTTGTGAGGAGTTCAGCCAGAGCTCGCGTTATATAGCTCATCGTGGCTGGACTCATTGTGATGCAGCTCACGTCGCAGCTGCAGCCGCCGGCTCGCTCTGCCCGCAGACCTCTCCACCGTTATAGGGAACTGGACACGAGAGCTGCTGAATGCACGACACGTACCGCTCTAATAGCTGAACCGTTGAACTTGGTGTTTTGGTGCTTTGCATCTGTAGATGCAGTCGGATTTGGAGTGACTCATTTGAGATGCATAACGGTGATATACTTAGGAGTGAGTTTCTAGATTACGTAGTTTTTTTGCCAAAAACATACAATAAAGTGAGACCTAACATAAGCGAACTCATTATAAAAGATAGCATCCACCACATGTATTCATTCTTTCTGGTGTTAATTATTACCGATGTATTTCGTGCCAGATGCCCATTCAAAGTATTTATTTTACGCCACTCGGTCATTTTCCTTGAGTGCTATCAGTGGTATCCTGTCGATTGTCTATTTTACAAGGCATTCTATTTAAATCACTCGTATAATCGTGTGAATTTTCAAGGCGTAGTGCAATAAATAAGGGAATAATTCCTGCGCGTGTATATTGCGCACACGCAGACACAGCTCGATGCGCCGAGCATGGCAAGGAGTTCATTCATGACGATTTATAACACCCTCCTCTATTTCTTGATGGCTAACTGCTTCGCAGAATGTACGACCGTAGTAGGAAAATATTTGCTTTTATGAGTGCACAGGAACAGGTGTTCTTTGTTTGGATGCGTTTCATGTTCATAAATGATTTATGAAGAATTGTGTATTTGATGCTATTTTTGTTAAGTGTAATAAGTTATTTCATGATGTTTTGCTTAGGTGACTTGATATTGAACCAATAAAGAATTCAATGTTTGTCGAAATCTACCACCTATCTTGAGTTGTTTGTGACAGCAACTTTAAAATAATTTTAACATCATATTGTACATATGTATACTAATGTATCCTTACAAAATATTCGTCTACAGCACACCTTTCATGAATTGCCAAATTCTCCATTCATAACACCATGTGCCACCATCATGCGGAATGTAATGCCTACCATGTCCAACATATATTAATAACGCCCCGAACGACCATCGCTTGGCAGTTGACTCACGTGGTACATTTGGGCACGATGGTAGCGGCGTGATAGGATCTCTTGGCGGTGTCCATTTGGAGAGATAGCATCTGCTGGAAACATCTGGCCATCGCCTTCACGACCCACGGTCTAGGCTAGTGGAGGAATGTGGAACTATGCAAAATACTTAACAAGCATAGAGCATTGTTTAATAAGTCAGGAGCATAAAGATTAAAATTGTTTTGTCGAGGTTTAGGTTCATGTTTGACAACAGACCGCCTTAATCAGCATTAAGGCGGTATATTGTCAAACACGAACCTAACACGCTTTCATAGTAGGTACTTAATAATTTTAGATTTGAAGACCCCTCTATTTAACTAACTGAGATTTTTCTATGTTGATGATTTTTGGTTTCATATTCCCATGTAATTGATCAAGTGCTTAATCCGATAATGATTAAAATTATGTCATCATTTGAGCAGTGTTAGGATAGTATTCGGCCTCGAGAACGAATAAAAGTTATAGATACGAGTAGATTTATTTGAAAACATTTTTATGGATAAGCATTTTGAATATGATCAAGATTGGACGTCCTAATAAGAACCTATAACAAACTACTTATATACACCTAAATAATATTTAAAGTAGTTTAAAGATAAGCACGTATGCTTGAGATTTAATGCCGGAAACCTCATGTGACATTAGTATGGTCACCGGGACGCACTGATTCACGAATAACAAATCTAACGACTTTTGAACACCTGTACCTACCTATTCATTAGAACAGAACTGAATAGTGAAGACAATATGAATGATATTTTATGGATAGAATAAAAGGAATAGACACTACTGATCTTAGGCAAACACTGATCATTTACCAAACAAATGTAGTGGAATATTTGAGACGATCCGCATCTCCTGAAAACTATTATATCATAGGTACATACACTTGTTTATTTTTTTGTCCTATGAGTAGAGTATCAATATTATTATTAACTAGCTGGTGCGCGCGACTTCGGCCGCGTGGAATAGTTATTACCATAAAAACGGTTCTAGTGAGTTAATATTAAAAGATAGACATATACTCTCCCGGACATTTTGTTAGATCATTTTAAGAGGAATAATTCTTTCCTGCATATTTTTTTGATATCTTGAACCGTTTTCGCAGCGCACGCAACGGAAGCCCACAAAGATGAATAATTTTCCCCGTTTTTTCCACATTTTCCATTGTTTCTTTGCTCCTATTAGTTGCAGCGTGATGTTATATAGCCTTCCTCGATAAATGGTTTATTCAACACAAAAATAATTTTTCAATTCGCACCAGTAGTTCCTGAGATTAGCGCGTTCAAACTAACAAACAAACTCTTCAGCTTTATAATCATTAATTTATTAATATCAACAAATTTAAAGCCTGTATTTTTTCAGCAAACCAGGTTACAGCCTCGTTATGTCTCATTCAGAGAGCCATTCTCAAAGATATACGATGACAATTTAAATGCCATAAACTCGACATAAAAGCCTTCTCCTGCATAATTCTGAGTTCCCTAAAATAAATAATTTGCGTTACAAAGTGTTCCGCGAACGTGGTTTTGGTGTTTTTTTCGGAAATTCAAGCAATGAATGGAATATCAGATTTTGTTGTACGCCCACATTAGGAAGAAATATATCATGATCTTGTCAGTTAACGGTTTTGTATTGTTGACTGAGTTCAGTTGCAGAGAGGTCTCCATAAAAAAAGTAAGTATTAGATTAATTGCTTTATGAAGCCAACTATGAGTAACAAAAGTTTTATTTATATATGTCCAGAAATCCTTATATGCTTGTTTTAGTTGTTGCCACAATGAATGGTTTTTGGTAGGAAGTCAAGACCCATAATAATGAAAATACGTAAAACAAAGAGTAAGAAACTTGTTTCACTTTTCTTCTATAACAATCTCAGAATACAGAAAGAACGAGAAGAAAGAAGAAGTTCTTTCTGTATTCTGAGATAACAATATCTTTAGGTTGAAAACGGATATCGAAAGGGATATCTTTTTAGTGATTTGATTGCGTGTCACGTGTCACCTTTTCATCCTTTTGAGCCCTTGGATTTGATTTCTGAAAGGTCACCTTAAATCAGATCGGGAGTGATTTGTTCATTCGCTTTAAATCGGTGATAATATCAAACCAATTACGATCAATATCAGAATAACAGGCGAAGATTGCATACACAGCACCAGATTATGCATATAAAGTTTGAATATTTACATTTAATACTCATTAAACCGCCCTCGAGGTTATTGCAGACGTCTCTTTACCCTGGTCTTTAACACGGAACTGAAATACCATTCATCAACGACATCTAAGAGATTAAAGAAGATAGGACATTAAGAAGGATGGCAACAACTTCATGTTTAAGTGATATTTACATTTTAATATAACACATGCGTTAAAGGTTCAATAAACTAAAATGCTAGCGAAGGTAGGTAGTGCTCCATTTTTTTTGCTGCCTTCTTTAAAATAAATATCTTCATCCAACCCGATACACCTAATAAGCAATTAAAATGCAGTTCCGAAAACGTTTTTATGTGCTTCATAAACTTTTCTCCGCGTCCTGAGCTCGAATTACTGCCAAAAAGCGGTAATCCTTTAAACGGCTGGTTTTGGATGTATCCTTTATGCCTGCTATCTATCATGTACAACACACCTTCATTCTCCTCACGTTTACCATTTACATTCACGAATTTGTCAAGTACTTACACGAAATTCACCTATCCTTCTTATAGATTGATATTTAGATCCGATCGGTTCAGAGAAACAGCTAATTTGAATGACTTCTTTGTGGGGCGAGCTAAACGCGTGGTGAAACAGTAGAGCAGATCTTATCAGAGGTTTACTTGTGAATTTGGACCACCTTGTAAGGTGCATGGGTTTTCAAGAATTGCATTGTGATTTGTATCAGTTCTACTTATTTGGTGTGACTTTGAGTTCAATCAATTTTAAATATTTGAATGTGTATCAGATCTATGCCCAAAATTATCACTAATCAAAGGAAACTGGTTCACACGTCAGTTTCCAACCCTTCATTATGGTGTCCTGCCCATTGATTGAATTCATATGACAGTATTGACGTCAGGCGCCAGATGCGGGCATTTTCCTGTTCTTTGTACCTAATGGAACACATTAACATGGGACGTGGCTAGACCAGATCGATGACCACGATCGATTTTGATTTGTCGATGTAGATCGGCACCCGCCATGAATTTTATATTTTATCCTCAAGTTGGTATATTTGTATGCATCGTGGATGGAAGACGCCGAAGCTAATATATGTAAGCTACTCTTGCCTCTCCTGTGATATGGTTTGGTGATTAATGGTTTTCTCAATCGTTATTCTGTGGTCATAAGAATTGTTGAAATAATTAACGCTTGACAACTAATAATTGACGCTGACGCCTGCTGACCGTCAAATGTTTAAAAATAAAAGTTTAAAAACGTCATGACGATGTCTTTAAAAATTTATCGATATATTCTATAAAAGCTGGATTCAAATCCGTTATATTCCAAAAACTCACCACGTCCGTTACGGCATCTAATTATAGAAAATTGATCCACCGTCCGTACTGACGTCAAGCTATGCCATTCTGATAAGGTGACACATCTTCGGCATTGTCTTCCACCGCTTATATCATCACTTACTCATAACGCAACAAAATCGTTGGTTTTTACGTTCTGTTCCTATTCTTCCAATGCCAAAATACGGAAGCTGATCTAGACATTGCCATATTTAATTTATTGGCTAGATATTGCGTTCCTATAATTATATTCTATATCTCAATTATAAATGCTAGAAGTGTTCAGGACATTTTTTATGGTTGTTATAAATTCGGTAAAAACAGCTGCAATAATCGTGTCAGAATATAAATCCTGTAGACTAGGACCGGAGGCTTTGTTGGACCCAAGCTATAAATCGTTGCTAAGACAATGGCTTCAAACACAAAATTAATGAATATTTCATTATTTTTTTAAAGGCATTTTTAGAATGAATAAAAAATACCACGTGCATTTTTATTGTTTTTATAGTGCAGGAGTTAAATTAATTTCGAGTAATTATGTTTGCAGATTACCAATGAGATCGATGTTTGTTTGTCTATGTATCTACACATATATGCATTGTGTAACTTGTTAATATGCATTTGCGTTGTTGCCAAACTTCGGAACTCAGTTGTAGATTAATTAATCTTGTATTTATTGTTATTCAAGCTTGTTAGTGCAATCAATTCTTAGACATCCTTGAGTTTTTACTGCATTTGATTTTTATAATGTGTTTTTCATAGATTCATTTGATGCAATACGCGTATTTTTTATTATCAATTTACAGGCAAACGAAACATGTGTAAATAATTCCATAAAAACAAGAAGTTAGCTACCGAAAACACCATTAATTTAACAAGCATTCTGTTTGTCGGTCAAGTGTCGTCGATCACTTCAGAAGATCCGCCTGTTGCCAAAATTATTAGCCATCGCCACAAATCATGGCGGGCGTCGGCGCATGGGAATGGTCTCATAGCTGACTTCTCAGAAGACATAATAATAATGGCTCCTGGACATGGACAATAGATATACATACATGTAGATAAACATCATCATCATCATCAGCCTAATGGGACCCATTGCAGGGTATAGGCCTCCTCTGTCTTACGCCAATACAAATTACTTATGGTAGATAAACATAAAAACGCTAAATTAGAGACTATACTTACTACTACATTTATAGAGCGTCCTGTTAGGATGCCTTACTTGTATCCTTGCTTAGGCGAGCTATGTCGTCTATGTCGTATACTTACATATTTAGTAAATATAATTAACCAATTTTACTTAGTTTTCTACAAATGAATCATTTTGTTTCAATTTTGAAGTTTCACTGCTTGGGTGATAAAATCGGATAGAAAAGTTTTGAAACTGAAAATATGTATTAAATGAATTTAAGATACCTTGGACATATAGCTAACCGCTACGTTATGTTTGTTTGCCCTGATAATAAAGTTGGCAATGTCTATTTTAGTGTATCATTTTCCAAATGGAATACCCTACATTTTCTTCCTTATTTTGTCATTTTAGGAGCTGTTCATAAAAATTCAAATAAGTTTAAGTAAATCATGTAATAACACATGTATTTATTTTCAGTAAATGTGGATATACGTGCGTTGAAGCTCGTGCCGATCTGTAACGGTGGAGGCAGACTCCGCCTAATTTACTTTATTCGAATTATTTATACAGGATGATGGTATACATAGTTCGACTTATCAATTAGTCTGTCTTATAGTAAGAAAAAAAATTGCCAATCTTTTCTTCCGTAAGATTTTCTGGAAAATCTTTGAAGTTTATTGTGTAGTGAGTCAATTTCAATTAGTGACTAGTCTAGTAGGCTACTGACAAAAATAGGTAATAGTTTTGTTTTCATTTCGAACCTTGCACTATTGTTATATTTCCTTGTGATCAGTATATTTGTAAAACAAAATACAGATCAAATGTATGAATGAATAATTATTTGGAAAGTAAAGATATACCTAGATGGATAAGTAAACTCTTTATTAAACAAAGTAACGAGGTTTCTTCTAAACGAATGTGTTACATCTTAAATATTAAATAAGCTTAATATCACCACGTACGTAAACCGAGGAAACGTTGACAGTCTAGAGGTATTTATATTTATACACCCTGTAGGTACCTACCTACGTACATTGGGCAGTACATTATTCTTGGCGCGTGCCTCATTGGCATGTGTACGCGCACCTAACTATGTATATATTACAAGTAGCTACCTTTTCTATACTATATGGGATCTTTTGGCATTTTAAATCAATTAACGACACGCATATATCTTTGTTTTTTTTCGTTGTTAAATAGTTTTATCTCTTAACCGCCAACATTATTAGAATAGGATTAAAGTGGCATATTTAACACTGTTACTTTTATTTAAAACCTTTTATGTATGTTTTCTTTATACACAAGTATTACACACGCTTTTACATGTGACGATAATTAAAGTAAATGAAATGTTAATTATGGTTTTAGAGAAATTTTCGTTATCTAAGCGCCTGGATTTTAATGTTAGCCATGTAAGATAGACAAACATGAATTTATGAGCAGGCGTTTTGGCGCCGCGCCGTCCGCGAGTCCACTAAATCAGCTATTTGCTGTTAGTTGTATAAATTCGTCAGTAGTCAATAAGATTGTGGCAGGCGTATTTATTGGGTGATTGGCCTTCTTTGTTTATATACAGTTTATACAGCCTATGAGACGCCTAAAAGCTATAATTAAAATAGTAGGCTCTCCTTTCAATTCAGGTATTCTTCAACGGTTTTTATTCTTTTTTTTTTTTAGCCAACGAACTGTTAATTTCGCCTGAGGTAAACGATTATTGTGGTCTAGGATAGTCTGTTCTTATAAACAATTTTAAATTCTCATTTCGATTAAGAAAAACACTTATGGTATATCAAAATAACAATAAAGAAACATACATTTACAACAACAGTTGAAGTCGCACCCGTTGAAGTCTTTTGTTTGGAGTTTGAAATATAGTACGTAGCAACTAGCGACATCTACAAAAGTATTATTTTAACATTATTTATTACTTACAAAAAAAATAACAAATTATAGTACTGGTAAATCTATCGTATGGTAATCGTATTAAAATGAACACAAACTCAAAATATTATTTAGTAAATCCCTTTACTACCTTTTAAGTTGTTACTCGCCTAGATAAATGATTAACGATAAATTAAATTAAAAAAAAAAAACAAGACTAGATGTGAACGAATTAATTGACTTATATTTTACACAATAAATTTTAAACAAGTTCTTAAAATATTTACGTGTACAAATTAATTGGTATTTCTTATTTATTATCTACCTACTAATCTGTGCTACTAATGTAATCTAAAGTAACAAAATGTCAAAGAAAAATAAAACTCCGCTAAAATACGAAATATAAATTGTTTTATTAATTACCGACTTAGTCATCGATTAAAGCAAATATTCATTTATAAGGTACATTTGTTGATATAAAAAATCCGCCGAGTATTTTAATATTTGGTTAAATGAACATTTATGTCCAAGTCAATATTAGTTTATTACTGATTATTTATTTATCGACAGACTTTTTTTCTCCCGTAGGTAGGTATTACTTACAAAAAAGTATGTTTGAGATTGGGTAGGTACATATATCAATACGAATTTACAAACGTTTTCATTACATACTCATATTTTTTTCATGGGACTAGTTTGCGTTTGAAACACGTTTACCTAGAAGGTCCTTATTAACTTGATATTTAAAGATCCCTGGATTGTAGATCACAAGAAACACAGTGTCCATACACACAAAAAAAACTTAACATAATACCTAAAAAAATAGAATAACATATGTATGAAAGTCAGAATTTCAGTAAACAACTGCCAAAGTTATTTTTATATCTGTGGGGATCGGGCGTCAACAATGTCAATGATATGTGTAGGTGTAGAACAATATTTCATTAAAATTAGTTTAGTGAAGTTCCTTAACTTTTCTACTCTTATCTTAAGACTTCATCTTAATCACAGAATCATTATCCTCAGCCTTGCTAAACCCTCTTCTCCTGCCTTTTGGATGTAGATTGTATAAGTGTAGGCTCCACATCTGCAGCACTAACTCCTCTACCACCTGCTCCCCTCAGTTCCTCATCATCTACGTCCTCTTCTCCTCGTAGACCCTGGTGCCGTCCTGCAGGTTGACCCGTGCGTTGGTGCGCGCCTGCCGGCTGGACGGACTGCGGATCTGCAGGACCGACTCCACCACCACCTCCTCCACGAACGGCTGGCTGTCTACATCTGGAACCAGCAAGAAGATAAAGATGAAGCATTATTTATTTGCAGAAATGATAGAGAACAGCCCCCTTAGACAAGAGGCGTATTTTAGTGCGCACTGACGCTCGCTGTATGGGAGTGACGTAATATTTCCCCCCGCAGCGCGTCGCGATGTCAATCTCTACATTACTCTTTCTATTCCATAAGCGAGCGTCAGTACGCTCACTAAAATACGCCTTATTTCTAAGGGGGCTGGAGTAAGGCCAGAAGGTACCATTGTTGACTGCAACCTCGATTTGCATAAGAGCGATAAGATTGTTTAATTTTTGCAAGTGCGAGTTTAAATACGTAGCAGTACCTATATATGTTGAAAGGTTGTTGTACACTTTTTATTGTATAATTATTGTGGCGTAAATTTAAACAGGAAACATTAATTATGCCTTTACAAGCGCATGTATCGATAAAAAATAAATATAAATAATATATTCAAGTAACGTGAAGGGACCATAATGCCTTGGTATATATTTATTTATAGCCTTTTCTGACAAATTTAACATACATCGGAATTTCTGATGCAGTGTTCAAATTCAAATTTTAGTAGTATTTCTTCAATACTGCCAAGAAGTGTTTCTATGTTGACTGTTTGTTTGTTTGACTGCTCCGTTAGCTTAGTTGGTAGTGGCTCTGCCTTCTAATCTAGGGGTGCGGGTTCGATTCCCGCGCGACACAAGTAATTATGAATATTAAAATTTGTAATTACTTGTTTTGAGTCTGGTCGTTTGTTTGTATAATAAGTATGTATTTACAAAAGAAAAGTATATGTATTATATCCGTTATCTAGTACTCATGATACAAGCGTAAGCTTAGTATGGGGCTATGTGATATGTCCTAAAATATTTATATATTTATTTATTTATGTACTCAAATGTTGTCTTATCCTAAAGTCACCATTTTCAAATATGTATAAGCTTTAAATTATGAGCTAAATGCTATCAGCACTTGAGACTTTCATAAAAACTTGTCTAAATTATCTCACCTATCAAATTGTGAGCTCCGCTATAAATCACGTTTACAATTTAGAAAATTGCTTTCACCTAGTTTGCCGAGTGCAAAAATTGGTATTATGTGTTGAATCTAGTTGTATAGATTATACGCCTACGCCATGGTATTATATACCGTAAAAACCATAAACGCACTTTGATGGTCGCAAATAACTAGGTAAGTACAGGTACCCATTGATCTTATACTTTTGTAACGGATTTATTATGTTAGACTCGTGGTGGGAAAATTTGATTTATTTACTGTTGTTTTTATTATGATTAATATATGTGGATTTTCAAGTCTATGTAGGTAACAGATTATTTAGGTATGTTTTATTCTGGTGCATTCTGAAATATTTTTGCTAGTCTTAATACGATAACACATTCTATTGTGAAACTTGCCATAAATGTGGATCTTGTGGTGAGCTTTTTTTTAAGGCAAACCTTGTCCATGTTACGCATTTCTTAATCTAAAAGAAGGTCTGGGATTACAAATATTAATAGGTTTAAGTTGTAAAACATGTACTTAATGCCAACTGCAACATAGAATATACTAATCAATCCTGTAGATCATGACCTGCAGCAAAAACTAAAGTTCAACACAACACACATCATCAAACGGACTATCACGGATATTAACCATCATAGAAGCAATATTACTTTGAAATCGCAGTCATGTTTACTTTCAATACTAAGTTTAAGTTAGAGCTATTTCAGGTGTATATTTATTTTTTGTAACTGCAAAAGAAGAATAAAAAATAATCAATGGATTTGTTAAGATTAATTATTGGCTTATGAGTTATAGATATAATGTCAAATATTTTTTTGATGAAATAAATGCCAAACGTAATAATTTGCTTCTTATCTTGTAAATGTAAACTTACAATGAGTCGCCGTTTGTAAGTAAACAAATTTATCCTTGTGATTAAATATAAATACATAATTTACGTCACATTCTTTACAACTATTATAATTTATGTATCGGTTCATAACAATTTTAATTTACCTACATATTGAAATTTGTGATTTATTGTTCAAAATGCCATAAACTCTTCTAGAAGTATTAGATTTTCGAGAGATCTCAATTATTGAGAACTCCGAATAAAATGACAATGAATAATCTAAAACTTTATGATATATACGCGCCTATTTTTCTTGTAATTTTGTATACATGTTCCTATTTAGTATCCAGCTGTGTTTCGATGTAAGAATGTGTTAGTCAACCATCCTTGACACACTCACACATACACACACAAGTAAATCATGTGGCGACATACTGTAGCAAACATTCTGGGCAGTATTTTTGTTTTTCGAATTCTTATAATTTATATTATCTTCAAAGTAAGATATATATATATATTATCTATGAGCGAAAACAAGAGATACTTATTTCATTTTATAGTCGTGTTAGCAGATCTAATCACTTCATCCTAACAACAACTTAGAGCTACATTGGCTAATCTTATAACATGAATAGTGTAAGTAAATTATCCAATTTCCTTACATTTTCCTCAACTTATAGGTGTTGGCTACACCAAGGGAAGCGTTTCGCGTTTAAGTGTATGTTAATTGCGAGTTTTGAGACAATAATACCCTTTAGATTAAAGTATTTAGATTAAAACGTGTCAATTAAGTTTTAAGAGCTATATTGCAATGGCAATAATTACTCATTTTGAGTTGTATTTGAGTGTGTTAATAAGTATCAGTGGTTTTTGCGACACAGGATGTTCCTGCAGAACATGTGCAGAACCCGAACAGGCATATCAAACATAAAGTTTTCTTAGTTCTAAGACAATGACAATCAAACATGTTATTTAAGTGATTTGTTGAGGTAAATGAATTATTCTTTACCTGAGTTCCCAGTCTGCAGCGCCGACCTGTCGGGCGCCGCAGCCGCCCGCAGCAGCAGCGCCAGCACGCACCAGCAAAGCAACGGTACTCTCATGACTGTGAGCACTGCGAGGACTGAGCTGGTGTCGCGCGACAACTCTGTAGTGTAGGGGGGTTGGAAGGCCGCTTGCACTCGCGTGGATTAAGTAATGATTTATTTGTTTATCTTGCTGCATAGAGTAACTGTGTTTATTTATTAAACATTTGCAACGTAAAGGGAGAACATGGAAGAAATCTAAAAAGACGTAAAACAAAAGGTTTTGCTTTTGGCGTATAAAAGCCAGCCTTAAAAGGTTGTGCGTCAGTTACTACTAACCCTATATACTACTAATATGCTAACTCATAAGAATATGAAAGAAAAATGTGTAACTACTTACATTTTATGTTCGGGAAGAAGCAAACTAAAATAAATTAAGCAAAATATGCTCCCCGGGGCACTACCCGACTAAATGCCCCCAAAAAGAACTACGAACTTATTCTTAACATTGTATTGTAGTATGTGTATGAATACCCTGTTCAGGCGCCCTGAACACACATCTGGCTTATGCTAGAATTAAAACTTATATAACTACACAATACATCTTTATATAAGTAAAGGATATATTTGTAGAACTTGATCTGTATAGGTATATATTTAACCTCACAATATGTATTATGTATCGCATTGTAACTGGATTGCGCCACCCATTGTGTGTTTGTTGAAGGATAGAAATTACTCATACAAACGTATATTTACATAGATGGACCATTGTTCTTTCATTAATTAAATCTTTATCTATACACTTGTTTACTTTATATATTGTTATACGTCAATTTTGCTAGCGTTGTTGTTTCTTCTTGTAGACAATGTTCCAATTTATGGAGACGGTTCCTGATCTCTCTGATATGATTTAAATTGTATTAACGTTGTATAGAACAAAACCAGATTAGCCAAAACATAATAGACAAACATTTTCTTATACGTAGACTATTGGATCCTGAATACAATATTTTTACCGAGTACTTATGTACACTAACTGATTAAAACTGCAAAGTTAATCAGTGTTTGTTAAACCGGCCTGTTGCACAACTGCATAGTGGTTGAAACTCGATCTGCGAGCGCCCAGTTAGCCGGTTCACTGCCTTGTTAACGAGATAATTACACAAGTTGCCTTATATAACTAGTAATAAACATGTTTATGAACTGGTATAGATTTTATTCTTGCTAAGTACCTAGGTAGGTAAGTATATTTTTATCTCAATATGGTCTTTATTAATTTGTGTCCTCTCGTTGACTATATTCCAAACTAAATAAAAGAAATTTTATCGCTTTCGTTTTTATTTTATTTTTACAACAAGTAGGTATTTAAATGAAAACAAATTCATTATGTGTCAGTGATTGTTATCTATCTTTTGAGGTTCCTAATATGGACATAATACCTACTTACTTTAGCGTAGGTTTATTTGAAACAACTTCCCAGTCATAAATAACTCGAATTAACTGTATATTTATAAAAGCAAAGTTCTACAATGATCGTTTTATAACTTCTGGATTATGTTTGTACAGCTAATCTTAATTTATTACACTGTAAAATAGAACTTATTAAATCTTTATGTGGTCTAATAGCCGTCTGTATTTCACTATTAATCTAATAAACTAAATTAAATGAAACAGGTTTATAATAATTTAGATAAATATCTTTTTAAATAATTCCTTATTCTATAACACAAATAAAATTTAAAAGATCACACAATATGACTAAAAATTGATACAATTTTTCTTAAAGTTTACCAGTAAGTGAAAGGGCTGAAGCTGGGGTAGGGCCATCCGTTCTTGAAAGAATCAAATCGAGGAGGCGTCGGCGGTCTGAATTGGAACTCATTCGGGAACCAGGGATCGAAGCTTCTAGAGTTAAACGTAGTCAGAGGGTACGGGAAAAACATGTCGTCAAATCCAGTGCTCGAACTCATCAGAGGCTTCGGAAACTTGGACGAATCCCCTGGATACGCAGATCTGGCCGAAGAAGACACTGAAACTGATCCTGGGCCGTATTTGATGGATCCCGATGTAATTCTGCCGTTTTCTTCCTTGGTGAATGTGATGGGTTCCGGGTTTTTTTCCAGAGATTTGGAGCTAGGGAACAAATAGGCCATACTGGAGGAGTCAGGTGAGGGATAGAACTTGACGCTGCTGACCGAGGAGACCCGCCCGTTCCTAGAGGTGACGCCCGCGATGCTCGCTACTCCGTACATGCCGTCACTGGTGCGGAATGTTTTCATTATCGTGTTTGGGTTCTTCTCCACTGAAATATAAATAGAAAAGATTTTAATAAAAGCGAACTCTCAGATCGAATATTGTATTAAAAAATCAAATTAGCAATATGTAAATCAATTGCAGCAGCCTGCTATAGAGATCACGTCATTCATGTCAAGAACCGCTACGCGAATCTCAGACAAAAAACATAAATTTAATACAAGCAAATCATTTCAAGTTCTCGACGAAAAACTCCGGGTGGTCATTAATATTAGTTACTTTGTTGCTATTTATGTAAATGAGCGAGGTACCTGCGCCCGCGCCGGCAGCCAGCACGCACGCCAACAACACGCCAGATACAGATAACCTTCCCATTGTGATGGCTAAGAAAGAAATGCAACACAAACACAGACTCTCTCACTTTATATTCCCTCGTCAAATTACGAGTTTTCGTTTATGGTATTCAAAAACGGTTCTTAATAAATATTGATGGCGATACGGCGACAAACCAATTTTCTCGCAATAATTTCTCTATTATTAAGAGCTTAATGCTTCGGCGTTTATTAAAGCCTTGATTAATTCGGGACGTGATAGCGTTGCCAGACTTGGCGGGCAATAATTTAGCTTTTTGCGAACGCCGATACTTCATTGCTCATAGTAACTGTACTTTAATCGCGCAAAACTATCGGTTGTATTGTGTTGCGAGATTAATTACTACTTATTCATGGAGTTGCCAGCTCGAGGCAGACTGTAGCCTCGCCGCCGGGACACAGGACGTAATGGATATAGTGCTAGGAATCGATATTTAAACTGAAACATAAATCGTCACAATTTAATGGATAATTGCACATACTTGTTGGTCCGATCCGAATTTTATGTTGAATAGCACAGGGAAAGTCCAGTAGTTATAATTTGATTGATGAATGTAAAAGTTTGGTTCATGTACGCTGTCACTATTCCTGTGTTGAGTACATATACCTATTTTTTTTTTAAATTACACATTTGTAAATCATTAATCACTTGAATTTATTTAGAGCACTTACTTATACCAGGTGTTTCGAGAGAAAAATAAATTTATGACATGCAAATTTGCTAATTTTATGTAAGAATATTGATTTAATCTATTAATTGTGGCAAAACCGTTGCTTTTTTCAAATATTAATTGGATTAGAGGAGTTAATAGACGAAGAAATATTTTAAAAGCCTGTGAAAAGTTTGTTTGTCACTTTTGTAATATTTTTTGTGCCACAGACAGTTAGATTTTAGCATATCTAGTACTTTTATTTATGCTATGCCTCGTGTTATTTTTAATGACTCCACGACACTTCATTAAGGTGGATCCGAGATAAATTGCTTTTAGTTATTTATTGAGGAGTTTTAGTTTAGCAACTTCTAATTTAGCTACTCGTTTGGAAAACATAATTCAGACAGATTTCATTTTAATTAAAACCCTACTATTAATAGGTAGTCTGTGTGAACGGCTTTCGAAGAGTGTAGGATTAAAAACGAAACAGTAAATTCAAATTGCTATTTAATATTCATAAAATCAACAGTAATGATTAAACACAACGTAGGTACGAGTAGGTAACGCAGCCAAGAAAAGAAATTTGTTGTACTAAGCGCACATTTTCGGTTTCAATCCTTAACCGCCGATGGAGAGAGCGATGGCATTTCCAGAATGACTCTTAGCGTTGCTGAGAGCATAGTTGCTTTTGCCACAGGAGCTGCAGCCGCTAGCACCCTGGCCTGCCTGCTGGCCAGCCTGCTGGCGAGCCTGCTGGGCTGTCTGTAGACCTTGGGCCGCCAGACCCAGGGTGCCACTCAGAGCTTCCTGACCGGATCCCGCGTTGCCGCTACCTCCGAAGCCGGCTCCGTAGCCAGTCCCGGTTCCTCCACTGCTAGAGCCCTGGCTAGAGCTAGCTGCGTCAGAACCAGATCCACTCTGCCATTGACCGTTACCAGAAGATTCCGAGCCTTGCTGGTATTTGAGTGCAGACCCTACTGCGGGACCTTGTTTTTGAATGAAGCCTCCGTTATACCCTCCAGCTCCAGAGCTGGACTGAGCGGAACTAGCGCTGCCTCCTTGAGAACTTCCGTATCCACCTTGGGATTCAAACTGTCCTTGTGATTGTTGTTGACCTCCGAATCCATGTCCTCCGGCAGATCCACCATTTCCATCAAAGTGTTTGCCGCCCTGGTAAGAGTAGTGGGATTCTTTGTAGCTGCCCGACGCGCCGAATTTCTGACCACCCAGGCCTGCCGGTACTGGAGGAGGAGCTCTCAACGCTGAGCCAGATTGTCCAGCGCTGGATTGAGCTTGTGAGTTAGCGGAGGACTGCCCTCCGTAGCCGGATGATTGACCACCTGCAGCCTGTCCGCCGACACCAGCGCCTGCGGAGGAGGAAGCGATTGAGAAGGCCTGACTGGAGTCCAGGGAGCCGAGGTCGGCAGCCGCCGCAGCACCACTGAACACTCCCTGGGCTGAGCCGTCAGCGCCCCGAGCTAGACCGCTCCAGTTCTGGGTACGGAAGAAAGGAGGTGGTGGTGGCGGACCTGGGGGTGGTGGCGGACCTGGCGGTGGTGGCGGCGGGGGAGGAGGTCCGTGAGGAGGTCCACGTGGGCCGTCGTCATCACAGGCGTGACAGGATCGCTTGTGGCGAGGGTGATCTGGCTTGTGGGACTGTGGTCCTGAAACAACAGACAACGTAAACATTTGAAACCACATCTTTTGCTAGGTTAGGTACTTACAGTCGAGCAGGTGATAAGCTAAATTACCTTGATCTCTCAAGACATTGCAGTGGGCCACGAACACAGTCAGAGCCAGGAATACAAAGATGCTTTTCTCCATCTTGTTCAGGTACCGATCTCAGTCTGATGGAAAATTCGGGAGCTCACATATTTATACGTAAGTAAGAGGATGTGCGATGTATTCCAAGAATGGTATCATCTCGCGATGATTGACGACAAATTGATAAAGTAAACTAGACATACGGCAACAGTATCTAGTAAATTCGCTAATTTGGTCTGCACACAATTTGCATCAAAGTACTTTGGCGAATCCCAGCGAAATGGCCGGCGTTCGTGGTAAATATTATATCCTGGTTTTGTTTGTATGAAATGTTAGAGTGCTTATTTACATATCATAAACATAAACTTTCAGACTGTAGTAATTTGAAACCATCGATGCTGAAAATAGTACCTATCAGAGATTAACCTTGAAACTGTATCTCTCTACATGAAAGCTTTAATGTTATGTTTAGTAATAATACAGAGAATGATAAAAGTAAAGTAAGTAAGAATGTAAGTTACTATTAAATAATAAATATGTCGAAATTAGATACTGTTTAGGAAAATTCTATGAATTGAATCAACGATGCATCCTTAAGTTGCTGCTAACTATAACGTGGTTAATACAAGAGTTCTATGAATGATGCATTTGCACATTTGTGCTAAATAGCCTTGACGAACTTTTAAAGTTTTATCTTGCATTTGGAATTTTGTTTTTATTAGGTACTGCTAATTAATAGAATAGTCAGCTGTCGCTAAGCCATGTCAAAGGCCCTAAAGGCGGCTTGAGAATTCTTGACACTATAGTTGGCCATTCTTATACAAACTTTTCATTAAATAATGTCTAGTTATTGTTAATTACATACATAGTGTCTAGTCATTATTAGTTACATTAATAAAAATAAGCAAAAAAAAAACACTTTCATAAGACTATTAAAGAATAGTTTAAAAAAATATGGAAGTGTAACTAAAACTTGCTACCTACACAAATTATATCATGTCTCATCCCTTAGTTATTAAATTGTTCATTAAGCTGTATTAAAATGAGTAAATCAACTCTTGCATATTTATAAGTATCCAGTAATTTCTTAGTGAAAATAAATGATTAATAAATAAATAAATAAATATTCCGGGACATTGCACACAGCGCCATCTAGCCCCACACTAATAGATTGTTGTATAGTTTTTACTTTAACTCAGGATGTACACAAAAAAATTACGAGTTGGAACTAATGATTATGTCATGATGATGCGATGCTTAATTTTGTTTGCCACTACGATATACTTAATATTTATTTACATTAGCGTAATCGGTTCTATCAATCTTAGTACTCAATAATCGTGCCTGCATCCCGATCAGATAATGTTGCCAGTTCGTTGACCTGATATTGCTTGAGGCTGTACCCATCAATTACCAGAGATAGTACGTATATAAACCCATGGGTCAAGGATTAAAGCTTCATTTCTTTATTTAATAGACGAGAATTAGCTGCAAAGTGTTCTGAGATTGAGAGCTTCGACTTTTATTTAGACGCTAATTGTTTTGGTGCGATGGCGACACTGCCTATTTTGATTGTGTTCGGTGTCTTGTATTGTGGAGTGAATGCGGTGCCTATTGTTATAAAAGGTTTGCTTGCTATGTTATTCCTATTTCTTCTATAATTATCTGTAAGTTCTCATATCTATACTAATATTATAAAGCTGAAGAGTTTGT
This sequence comes from Macaria liturata, assembly GCA_964023185.1. Taxonomy (NCBI): domain Eukaryota; kingdom Metazoa; phylum Arthropoda; class Insecta; order Lepidoptera; family Geometridae; genus Macaria; species Macaria liturata. The sequence continues at coordinate 1,502,304 of OZ026813.1, read as the reverse complement.
TTGTTTGTTTGAACGCGCTAATCTCTGGAACTACAGGTCCGAATTGAAAAAAACTTTTTGTGTTGAATAGACCATTTATCGAGGAAGGCTTTAGGCTATATAACATCACACTGTACCTAACTAATAGGAGCGAAGAAACAATCCGAAATGGTGGAAAAAACGTGGAAAATTAATCATCTTATGGGCTTCCGTTGCGTGCGCTGCGAAAACGGTTCAAGTCGTGGGTAACAGCTATACGAGTAATTTATAAAGCTGAAGATGTTTTTTGCAAAAATAAATATGATGCCCAAAATAACTATTCCACGCGGACGAAGTCGCGAGCACAGCTAGTTTTTTATAAATCAATATCAATATCAAATAAATACAAACCCAATCACAACTTGCTTTGTAAATAAATCTAAACTGTATTTCATGTTGTTTCAGAGTCATCACCGAATGGAGAATCAGTGATATCAATTACTTCCTCTGACCCTGAGGTGGAGAAATATATCCTGGACTATGCTGCGGAGCACGCCAAGCAGAAGAAACTGTCTCCACCAGCTGCAGGAGGCAGGGCACACACGCAGGGAACAGTGGTGCAGAGCTTCAGTGTCGCTACTCCTGACAAGACCATCATAGGTACTGGCCGCAGCTTTGGCGACGACTCTTTCAGTGACCCGTTCTTCGCCCCATACTTTGTGGCACCAGATCTGGAAGGATTTGACATCCGCGCGTGGTTGAGGAACCTCGAGAGTGTGTATGAGCCCAGGTACAGCCCGGGCGGCGCCGCGGTCTCAGCCACCGCCGTCAGCAATAACGGACAAGTGTACGGCAAAGTTGAAACTCGCAATTTAGACAGACCATAAACTAAGTTAGCTATAAAATATAATGCTAAGATAGAGAACCGGATAATGAACTTGAATATAAAATAATAAACGTGTTTAGAGAGTCGCAGTCTTTTATTTAAATTAATTTACGAGGTGGCTTGTTAGAGCTTTATTTTACGCTATAAAAGTTCGCAAAGGTATGGCGACAAGTGATTTACAATCGTCTCCACACCTTCACTGAGTGTTGCTTTAGTAGTATTCGGGCGAGGTGTTGATGACGGAGGAATGTGACGCCTCGATACCGCGGCCCTTGTACGTGGTGGCGCCGGCGTGCTTCAAGTACCCTCCCTGCTGCTGCGTGCTGTGCGCGGTGCTCGCCACCACGCCGTTCAGCACCTGCGTGGCTGACACTACGGTGTTGGACCCGCCGAGGGCGTCGCGGTTCTGCGCCGAGGATATGGCGGTGCCGGAGCCGTCGGCCGAGGATGTCGCAGCGGAACCGTATCCATTGCTGGCAGCGGCTGATCCGTAACCGGCTCCTCTGAAGTTGTAAGGAGCGTTGTAGGTCTGAGCGGTCGCCGAGTTTCCGATTGCCTGCGCCGCTGTGACCGGGACTCCGTAGCTATTTCTGAAGCCATTGTAGGGGTTGTAGGCATAAGGGTAAGTGGTGCGGTAGATTTGCGGGGCGGGCGCAGGGTTGGCATTGGCATACCCGACGCCGCGGGCAAAGGAGGTGCCGTCAGAGCCAGCGCCGCCTGAGCCGTATGCCTGCGCGTTACCACTCTGGAAGGAGGCGCCGATGGCAGAGTTGTGGTTGATGCCGGCGATGTTGGAGCTGAACCCGCTGCCAAACCCGTACGCGATGCTGGGCTCCGTGAATACAGGAGCGCGCGCCTCGCGGTACCACACCGTGGGGACCACACCGGCGCCGTTATCTGCAGACAATCAACATATTAGACAAAGCATTCCAGGTCAACATCGTAAACTGAACGGGAATCTGTGACAATAGAGCCAGTTCACTAGTAGTTAGAGGTCAACGGCTATGCTTATCAATATGCAAATTACTACCGTGGGCGGCAATAATAGTTTATTGTTGACCAAATTAACTCTTCCTAATCTTGATTTAACCGTTTAAATTCGACTCGTTTTCACTTTCTGGAATGTGAATTTCCATAAATTCTTGTCATAGAAACTGTTAACTATTTATAGATATCTTGGTGAGAACAATAGTTGCACGTGCAGGATGCAGTGCTGCACTATGACTCACCAATGAACCACACCGGCCCTGCACTGCAAGCCACCACCACGGCCGCCAACACGATCAGTCTCGATGCCATATTGCCAATAAGTTCGCTCGCTTCACAGGATGCCTAGACCTTTCTCTGTGTTTATGAATATTGGTGATTCATTTCCCCAGGCTTATATACTGGCATCATCTTTCCCCCACCCACCATACTGGGTCACACTGAACACCCGAAGGCATTGACACTCATAAATAAAATTTATCTAACAACTTACGGTAAACCGTTTTGATAGGTCCAGGTGATCTGATATCATAAATTTAATGGAGACACGGTGTCATCCTTAAAGGAACAATAAAACTAGATCTTTGATCCATTCAATTACTTGGTAACATCTCGTTATGACGACATTTATCGACTATCGTGAGGACATATCGACGAGCTTGCTCATTAGTATGTTAATGACAAAACTTATTGATATTGATTAGTCTCGGTTTGCTTTAGAATAGCTCTATTAATTATTCATATGATTAGGCCTATTATAGTAAAATTTCGTCTAAGGATATATAAGTAAGTCACAGCTGGAATGTAGCCCTATATTACTGAAGTAAAAGATTTCGGTAAATAGTTATATTAATAATACATACCTATCCCTAATGTAAAAGAACAATAAAATAACTCAGATGTCACTTACAAATTCATTCAAAGTAACAAAGTGTTCAATCAACATAACTATCTCTATAAGTAGTACGCGGGTGAAACCGCAGGGCAGAATGAAACTGTAATGTTTATTGTAGCAAGTAAAAAGCTGTTTGAATCCGGGAGCAACGAATTTTCGATAAAATATCGCTAATGAGGTTATAGACTCTGTAAAATAATCCAGATTTTATAGCGGAAATGGTGAGTTTTTGTAAAACGCTTTTATGTTATAGAAACATAAATTCTAAATAGTCCAAATTTACGACTTTCCACAATACTTTATCTTGATTTATCGATATTTTATGTAAATACTTGGTTCAATATTTTGTCAAAAAATCAAAGCTCTTAAAAGCATTAAGAACACGCCAATTAGTAAGTTTTACGGTGATTTATTAACTTGGCTGACCTCTAACAAAACATCTATACTTACACTTAATAATATATCACAGAATCAAAAACAAATTTACTCTGGGAGTTCAGGTCAATTCTCAAGATAAATTATACAAAACACAGCCTGAGACAGCCCGAGTAAATTACGCATAAATTATCCTCACATAAGATACATTCACAAAACAATTCGTCATAATATTGAGCTGGTGATTAATTTAAGAGCTAGCTTTGCTTTCTGCGACTGCAGCGGAGCGAGCGAATCCGAACCCACCGCTCTCATCATCTTCGTAGCTTCCATCATCTTCATCATAGAACCCTGGTCGTTGGAAGCCGTATCCACCTCCTCCGGTCTGGCCGAGGACACCACCGTGGTAGTTACCATTGAACTGGCTGTTGCTTGACCCGTACCCGTTGTTTAAGCCTGGTCTCAACCCTTGGTTGTAGCCATTGTATCCCTGATTGTAACTTCCAATTCCCTGGTTGTAACCGTTGTAACCCTGGTTGTGGCCATCGTAACCGTTGTATCCGCCATTGTATTGGTGGTTATTAGGATAGTATCCGGTCGCATGTCCACCATCAGCTCCGTTGGAAGAAGACTGGGACTGACTGATTGCGATGTTGATGGGAACTGGATACCCTCCCTGGTATCCGTTCTGATATCCTCCTTGGTAACCTCCCTGGTACCCTTGGTAACTGCCTTGGTAGCCACCTCCATGGTTCTCGCAGAGTCCATACTTCTGGCACAGTTTCTTCTTGATTATGCCCCTCGGTTCCCTCGCTGCATTCTCACCAGTGATGACATCTGTAAACCAAGAAATAAAAGTTACAAAATAGTTATTTCATCATTGTGTTGCCTATTATGACAAATATTCTAATAATGGAGTGTTTTTTTTCTTTGTGTTTCACTGTGCGTAAAAACCGGTATTCTGCCAAATCAGGTAAGTCGGGAGCCATATAGTATGAAATTGGGAGCATGAGACGAGGAACAGCAACAACGTGACTAGTTTATTTCAGAAATCTTAGTAATTGCAAGGCTAAAAATTGGCACAAAATCAGTCACGATCTTCGTAGTTGGTACCTTGTGCGAGGGCGGCTCCAGCCAGCACCACGAGCCATACAGATGTAGAGCAGGTCATGTCGGCTATTGTGGCGAATCATCAGGTCAGAGCCGCTTTATAGGTCGACCTGCGAGGTCACACCCACGCTCTGACCGCACTCCGCCAGTCCCACGGAAGTTGTAATGCTGCTTAATTAGGTACGTAATGAATATGGAGTAGTTTTGGTCTGGTCGTCTTCTTTGAAGTGGATTGCTGAAATTATTTTCGGGATATTTTTGGACTTCAATGTCTATTTTGCTGAGCCCGCTAAGTCATGGAAGTGACTTTTTAATATCATGCGACAAAAAAACCACAAAATATCCAATAGGTACCTAATAAGAATGGACATCGGGTATATTTCTCATAACAACTCGCATCATCTTTAGACTAGTGCATATAAGTATAAATGCAAAAGACGCTCTAAGTAGCTAAGCCTTTTTTAATATAAGTACTTAAATAATTAATTCCTCATAACATTACTCCATTAACATATCCTTAACTAGCTGTGCCTGCGACTTCGTCCGCTTAGAATAGTTATTTTGGGCATCATATCGTTTTCGCAGCGCACGCAACGGAAGCCCTCAAAGATGAATAATTTTCCCTGTTTTTTTTTTCAGATTTCCATTGTTTCTTCGCTCCTATTAGTTGCAGCGTTGTGTTATATAGCCTAGAGCCTTCCTCGATAAATGGTCTATACAACACAAAAATAATTTTTCAATTCGCACCAGTAGTTCCTGAGATTAGCACGTTCAAACAAACAAACAAACTCTTCAGCTTTATATTATTATAGTATAGATGTTTACCAGTTAAATTGCCATATGTTAATTCATAATAATTTCTCGTAAGTGTAGGTATATCTAGAGATGTTAATTGAATCCCATAGTTTTTACTCAAAGTCAATGAACTGTTGTTCAAATGTTGACCTCTTAAACTCATCCTAATCAAGATTTTTTGGTAATTTTCATAATCACTTTAGAGCGTCATTACTCAATACATTACCTATAAATAAAAATATCAAATAAATATTATCAATAAATTCTTGATTTTATTTGATCATTATCATCATTATAACTGGCAAATATAAGAAGCCCTATTTTGATACTCAGAAGATTCATATGAACGATGTAGTACAGAAATGGTCATGTGATCAGCGCTGTACTCCGTAATCATATACCAGTTTGTTACTTCCGCAGTTTTCCACGACCATTCTTTTAGAAAATCACTGATCCCAGTGTCTAGTCAGCAAGATAATACTCGAATTTTAGAACAATAGACATTATTACCAAGCTATCAAGGTTTTAAATTACCATACATTCATCAAAAACTATACCTTACATTCCCACAATGTTATCTTAAATCTGCAAACAGGAAGTGTACTTATTTCCTCCATTTGTGCGAATTTGCATCTTTATTATTGGGTTTTGCCCAAAAACTTATTATGTATTAGCGTAGGTGTAAGACATTGCCACGACTATCCTATTTCCGGCTGAATTTACGATTTATTTAAGATTTACGATCAGCACTTAATTTAAGTCATAGTATGTTTTGAGCTCTCACTTCCCGAGTATCAGGGAAGTAATCTAATCGCGGCCCTCAGGGATGAAGTAAACGCGGTTCAAAGAAGAAGAAATGCATGTCTATGATTGATTTTTCAAGTACCTAAACTTAACTTTTGTCCCACTAGCCAACGCTCTTAATTAACTTAAATGAGATTGGTTATAAAACAAGGATTCAACAAAAAACGTTTCTATTTTAAAGGAATCATAAGATAAACTATAAGATCCTGGTTTTTCATTGACTGAGCCTAGGTTGGTGGAATTTTCACAGAAAAAAAATTAGAGCTTCAGTAATAGTAAGTAGTAGTATAATCGAGTACCTAAGTAATAATCCATTATATACGTACTTTAATTAATATATTTTTACGTTTGACTACAGCCTGCCTGATGTTAAGCATTGCTGTAGCCTAGCCTAAGTTCTATATAAAAGTAGGTATCTCATTAAACTTTCTTTTTCATTATTAAAACAAGTTGCAAATTGGCTGTAAAATAGAAATTTAATTCATTATAATATAATTTCTCCTTATTAGTGAGGATGTTCCGTGGGCGTTGTAAACAATGTTGAATATTTGATTGGATTTGATTACTGTTTGCTCAGATAATAAATTTATCAAGGTGTACCAATCAGTTCAAAATTTATACAAACTATTATTAAAGATAACCAAATAGATGAAAATGATTTATGGTAAATCTTAATTGTAATATTTCTTCTCTCTCTTTTTCTTAAGTACAATAAACTAATAATTTATCAGAAAACATATGTGTTTTTTCCGCCTTTACGCTATGTTGATATGGAAGTGGTATAGGTTTACGAAAGAGACATAGATTACTTAGGTAAAGATAGGCAAAACTAAGGGCATCCTGTGGGTTTTCCTAAAACCAATCTGGCCATCACCTTGAGGCATGAACTTGAACTTAGTTAAGCTAACCAATAACATGGTAAAGCGCTTATGACGTATTTTACGAGTTTAGCAATACTTTGAACCGACATCACGCTCAATAAACGTCTCATTAACGTAAAAACAAGATATACCTACATATAACTGTTATTATATAATTGTTCAAAACAGTAATAATATATTGACAGTATCTGTGTAAGTCCACGTAACAAAATATTACGTTTTCTGGCTTGTTTGTTCATGTGATAATGATGATGATGATGATGCTTGGTTTCGGCTGTGGAGAACGTATTTTCTACGAGAAGGTGACCGATACGTCCTCATATGACTAATATTATACCCTATTAATTTTCGATCACGTTTATGAATGGACGCGGGATTATGACTAGAAGTTTCATAATAATATGTGCATGAACATTGTATAGTCAACACACTATGATAACAGCGAGTATAAAATCCAGTTGGTAGTTCGGAGTCTCTGCATTATATTGTCTATGTTTGAGTAAACTAAAATAGTAAAATCAGTGTCGTAAGACACGCCTCTCAGGAAAGGAGGCTTACACGCTTGTTTCTATAACGTCTTTATCATTCCAAAATTTTTTGTTAATTGCTGTTTTGGTTACTAAATGGATTTAAAAACCTTTACTTGCTTCGGTAATCTGGCTAAGCGGTAAGTACACCCGCGATACAGCAGCAGTAAGTACACCCGCGATACAGCAGCAGTAAGTACACCCGCGATACAGCAGCAGTAAGTACACCCGCGATACAGCAGCAGTGTTGTAGTTTGATTGCTAAGAAACTTTTATTTTCTCTAAATTTGTTTCACCAAGCAATCATCCTAAATAATATTTAGATATTAGGTTTGAGATTTTTCCTTATTTCTACTGTGGATTTACAGAGTGCATTTTGCGATAGATTTCCAGACTTTGTTGATATTCTCACTCAGAATATCAGAAGCGGCGTTGCATGGAAAATAATACTGTATCAGATGATTATGTACCGTTTGTAACATTTACGGAACCTATAAAACAGAATTACAGAGACATAACAACTGTATTGTGGTACTTAAATTACAAGCAAAGTGAATGTAACTGTTTGTGTCATAAAACGTATCAGATCAGACTTTGGAAATTATGTTTGAGGTCTCATTGCCTACTTATCTGCTCTATTTGTTATGGCTCATGACTACCCTAATATTCTAACATAAAAAACTTTGGAGATACTTTTTACATAGTTCGTGGGTTTGGAAACATCCCGCATGATGGTTAACATCGCTTCTGTTTAGCAGCAACGCATATATATGTAATAGTTACTGGTTTATTCTACGTTATCTTAAACAATTCTTCAACTTCTGGATATTAAATTTCAATATTTAATAGGGATAAATAACAAATATTTTTCTTAATATTCCATTACAAAAACAAACATGACTTCAACAGAATTTCACTTAATCTAAGTTAATCATTTGAGCAGACAATTTAACATCAATTAAAGCAATTCCTATCCTTGCGTGCTAGCTCTGGCGACGGCCACTGCTATAGCCTCTCCGGTGCCACTCTGTGCATTGCTGATGGCACTGCTCTGCCCACTGTCACCACATGTGGAACAGGGTGGAGAGGCAGGAGCTGGTGCTGGGGCTGGGGCTTGGCTTGAAGGTGCCACGGGGGACGCGGAGTAGACTTCGTATCTAGCCGGCGGTGGTGGTGGCGGTGGTGGCGGTGGTGGCGGCGGTGGCCAATATGGCGGGGGCGGTGGCGGGGGTGGCCAGAACGGGGGCGGCGGCGGTGGCGGTGGCTGTGGGTAGTAGCCACAGTTCTCGTAGTGAGGGGAGCGTCTCAGTCTTTGGACTAAAGGATCGTCAACACCATCTGAAAAGATTATTAAGTATTTATATATAAATACATGGTCTGAATATTAGCACGTTTTTATAAGCTCGCATTGCTGAGATGTAGATAAGTTAACGCAAATTACAAAGTCTGTTATTTTGTACCTTACTGATATCATCTTAGTATTTAAATGACTTCCTTGAATCAACTACTTAATTAAGTAGTTGATTAAGTAGTTAAGCCACGTCAGAGGCTCTTAGGGCGGCTTGATAAACTCTGGACACCAGAGTTAGCCACTCTCATTCGATAAGAAGAAGAACTACTTAATAAAATGAACAAAAACATTTAGAACAATTATGTTAATTAATGCTTATAGTTAAAATTAATATTTATAGTTAATTAATACTTCAATTAGATTTAATCTCACATCTCATTAAATTTAAGCAACTTACTTTTAACAGCCCCCGATCCAATTTGTATTAAAACAGCTAAAATAACTAAGACGCCTGTTCGCCACATTTTGCAAACCAATATGAACGATATTTAGACCTGCTACTTTTATATAAAAGTCGCAAAAAACTACTGAACAAGCGTACACAATATTCGTACTTGTATGCTAAATAATTGAGTAAATATTGATGGTAGAAGCCACACGTGAAACGTGAATTTACCTGCGGTTAACCCCCAAAACCAATACTTGTTTACAAATATAATAACTACTAAGTTACACGAATATGTTATATAAGTTGATGTAACAAGCGTATCTTGAGCTAACGACTTACTTTAAAATAAATTATTAATACTAGAATTCATTTTTGGCTACTGTATGTGATCCTCGCACTATTTAAATGTAAAATCTCATAAAAATCTAAATACCAACAGTGTTCTATGACTTCCATTGATGTGACGCGAGGAAAACCGCAAAAATTTAATATTCATTCAGCGCGCTGCTGCTCGACTTACGAGTAATTCATGATTAGAGCATAACTGTATGGAAATTAATTTCAAATGAGCCAATAGAAAACAGTTGATAGAGTGGTTGTAGCTAAAGTCATTCCTAAAATATTAATGACTAGGTTACCTTTTTTCCTATTAGTAACCGACTTCAAAAAAGGAGGTCTTCTGAAAGTTTTTGTTGTGGGTATGTTACGCGATTACTCCGTTATTGAAAAAGAAAAAAAAAAGCTAAACCGGGCGGTTTAAAAACTCTCGACACCAGAGTTGGCCAGTCTCATTCGATAAGAAGAAGACTCCGTTATTTATGAACCGATTTAAAAAAATATGGGGTTGGTTTCCGAGATGGTCCCATCATTTGGCCCAATTTTTTTGTTCATTTGTCCCAGTACTCTTGGAAAATCCAATTCACCAACAAATTGATAAAGTTTATGCAAACCAATTTTACCTATTTTTCCAAAACCACCAGTCAGATTTTGATGCAGTTTTCTTTGATAGGCTTAGATTTGTTCAGTAAAGTGACAGTTGACTAGACGTCGGTTTTTTTTTTTTTTCATAATGATTATTGGTTAGTATTTGTATGTATCTCCAAACTGTATTTATGATAAGCATGCAGATAATTATGATCAGTGTAGATGTCAAACATTCTAATTGATTAATTTAATCCATATTTATAGACCTCCATAGTGTTTATACTTTTTTACTCATGTCAACTGATGTTTTTCAGATAGCTTCTTATCTAAATGGTTTAGTAAATATATGTTATTATATGCACTCAATTAAAATATAGGTAACCCCTTTTTTACCTTTAAAGAGGTTTGATAAACTAAAATGTGTTCAATAAAAAAATATAATACGAGTATGTATGGAAAGTATCTACCTACTTATACCCTTCATAGCAAGTAGCATTTAGTTTTTCCTATACATTTGTATAAAATAAAATAAAAATAAAAAAGCCTTTATTTCTATTACTCATTAAGGAATAGTTACAAAATAAGTAATTTACATGATATTGAGAACAATTTAAGTATATTCTTCATGACATATTATGTCATATATTTGTATAAAGGGGATTAAATCAAACCATTACTTAGGTATTTTAAATTACATTTTTGTTTAAATAAAGTCAGACACAACGATATTCATTCACAAACAACAGCAACAATCACATTAGCTTTAACATTATCTTATTTACCAATGGACAACGCGATGGCATTTCCACTATCACTCTTGGCATTGCTGAGCGCATAGCTGCCTTTGCCGCAAGTACTGCATCCACTCTGATTTGTCTGTAACCCTTGCGACGCCAGGTTCAGGGCCCCTCTAAATGCTTCCTGAGTAGCCCCTGCACTATTGCCTTTTACCAGACCTCCGTTAGAAGCACCTGATGAAACGCCACTTTGGCTGCTTCCGAAATGGCTTCCAGAGCCATAACCGCCTTGACCTCCACTGGAAGTTTCTGATGACGCGCCACTTTGACTGTTTCCGAAATGGCTTCCAGATTCATAACCACCTTGACCTCCACTGGAAGCTCCTGACGACGCGCCACTTTGGCTGTTTCCAAAATGGCTTCCAGAGTCATAACCGCCTTGACCTCCACTGGAAGTCTCTGATGACGCGCCACTTTGGCTGTTTCCAAAATGGCTTTTAGATCCATATCTACCTTGCTCCCACTGGCCGCTACCTGAAGATTGAACTTGCTGCTCGTCCTGATACTTCTCAGACCCATGATTACGTTCATGCCAGTTACCGAAGCCATTGTTAAGTGTTTGTTCTTGTTGCTGCCCGCTTCCAAATCCAGAATTCGATTGAGCAGAACTGGCAGCATTGTTACTAAATCCACCGTTTCCAGCTCCAAAATCATTTGTCTGAACTTGCTGGCTTCCGTCATCTTGTCTGTGATTGTTAGTGTAAGCATCATGAGATCCACTTGAATATCCGACATTGTTCTGACCACTGGATTGAGTTTGAGCGTTGGACGCGAAGTTAACACCATGGTCTGATTGTCCACCAAAGCCAGCAGACTGGCCACCGCTGCCAGCACCTGCTGATGACGAGGCGGCAGAGTATTCTGTCCCTGTAGCTTGGGAGTTAGCAGCAGCAGAAGCGCCGCTGAATACTGCGTGAGGAGATCCATCGGCGTGCCTGGAGAAGCCACTCCAGTTCTGGGTGCGGAAGTATGGAGGTGGTGGAGGAGGCAGGCGGCCGAAGTCAGGGGGTGGAGGGAACCGGGGACCATACCCGAAGTCACACTCGTAGCAGGAACGCTTCTCTCTGCTGTGGTCAGGTTTCTTTGGTGCAGGTTCTGAAATGATACAAAACGTACTTATTATTTCACCACTTTCTACTTTCTTGTTAGGAAGTATTTGTAAATATTTATAGTACTTTACTTAACTTAATTTATAGGAAGAGAAAGGTTAACTAAATAACACAAACTGTTTGTTGTTCACTCTTAACAAAACAGACAAGTTTGTAAATATTGTAATGAAATGTCCACGCACCTCTATTCTTCAGCACGTGACATTGTGCCACGAAGGCAAATAAAGCCAAAAATACAAAAATAGGCCTCTCCGCCGCCATCTTGCCAAGGTACAAACGTCGTCTGACCACTACTGGACAAGCTCACACATTTATATGTAAATATCAGGATGTAACAACACTTGACTTCCAAGAAAGGAACCTCAACAGATACTTGTAGGCATAAGACAAATCTAATTAGAAGTGCAAACAATACACTGACTTATTTGCCACGCTGTGGTTTGTTAGTAAAACTGGGGGTTTTTTTTAGTTCTGTCACCATCTTGCTTTGGATGAACAGTGATCACGTGCGAAAGAACCATGCTGTCATGACCACCATTGACAGCCATTATTGAGAATTATAAGTGAAACCAACCGCAGATGAGTATTCTTTTCTGGTTGGGAAAATATTTGACAGTCGTTCGTGTTGTACATTTGTGTTCCCGTTTGCCTCCGGAACTAGATAATGTCATCTTCATCGGTCATGAATTCCCAACAAAAGAACGTGGCAAGAAGAAAAACCAACAACCATCATACTATAATGTTTACATGATTTATTCATGTTGAACCCTATCCATGTACCCAATATTATGTTTGCTCGTCCAACATACAAGTTTTAGACTTATAATCGTGCGAAGTATGAAATTATGTTCTCTTGCTTACGTTTTCAGCGACGGATAGAATTATAATAGGCATTTATCGATACATTTTATGAATTATGATCATCATCATCATCAGCCTGTAACTATTAATATTAAAAGATTAGTACAACATAAAATGAGAATATTAAAGCTTACCTCATAATTTCTGCTATGAATTCCATTTTCTCGTTGATTTTTCGTGGTCCATAATATTTAGCATAGATTTTAACTAAGTTACGAGTACCATAATTACGTACTTCACATAATTAAGTAGTTTTTTTTTAATGAAATGTTCTTTATCTTGGACGTTGTCTAAGGCATTATATTCTATAAATTATATCACTTTAGTTTCGAAAATGTCTGTAAGGACGTCAGCCAGCTTACTCTAAGAGCTGACTGAGCATTCGTCCGATCATTATATCGAGGATAATTATGTAATGCAGGAAAAAAACAAACGATTAACTTGGTAGGTATATACTAATAAAATAAAAATTGTGCGATTTTTCAGTACCAAATTAATTTTAGTAAGAAATGCTGCTAAGAGATGGCGCAACCCAAGCACGCCAGATTTTGGCCCTACATGCACTTATTGACTGCCAGCCTAGAGTAGAGTAGAGACTTTTTGTACAACTTTTTTTAATTCGAAATCTAAAAATCACTCATTGGAAGCGAAAATACTCAATATTTAGTAAATAAGTCACTATAATAATAATCTATTAGTTTAATCACTATCATTGCGCTATGCGGTTTATCGTTAAGAACGTTACGAGGTAACAAGCTAACAAGCATGTACGCACACTCATACTAACAAACTCTCATCATCTGTTTTGATTTTGTGTTATCACCTTTTTCCATGCATAGCACACTACACAAAGATACTATACAACAACTTTTTCCCTGCCATACAAGTCGAAATATAAATCCAAACACTATTTATTAAACATTTACTTTAATATCACGAACATCTTAAAGCTAAATAGTCCTTAAGTCTACACAGTCAAGGTTCATTTCCCGCTGGCGATGGACCCGGCGCTGGACTGGGCGGCTCCTCCGCGGCTGATGCTTATACTCTTGGAGATGGAGATGGAGCCCCCGCCGAGACCACTGATACCGGGGCTACTGAAACCAGGGCCACGGAAACGACCTGGAAGGAAACGTACGTAATGTATTAATAGGGTGTTTTTAACTTTAGGTAATCGAACCATGTCTAATAATATCAAAAGCAAAAGTTTAGCGTGTTGGTCTATTTTTTCCGCTTTCACGTTCTAACGGAATGAGGCGGATCATCGTGATTTTCGGTATAGTGATAGTATAGCGAAGCCGCGGACCGTATCCACTAGTAAATCAATATTTTCAGAACATAGGATTTCCTTGGTATCAAATCAATCCTCACAGGGGCAAAGTACAATACAATAAAATACAAAATTTATTTATTACCATTTTACAAATATAACCTTAATTCTATTAACTTATTTTAAGTAATTAAGTAAATGACTATTACCTGCAGTGAGTGAAAGGTTCCTAAGTGGTTACGCGAGCCCTACACTAGGTTCGAGACCTGTATCGGAGGCGCTCTCACAAATCAAACTGTCCATTGTAGTGTGTTTCGGTGCGGATTCTTTGATAATAGTTAGTATGAAAAAAAAAAAATTACATTTCAGAAAGTAAATTAAGTATAACAAACATCTACAGGAACTGCGTTTAACTGATATCATTGTCCTTTTATTGTCAGGTAATGAATATCCTAAACATGGGCCTACAAATTTTTGATTGCTTCTTATAATACCCATCCAATAACTTGTTTGTTTGTTCTGCTTTCTGCCTTGAATGCACGAGCCCCTATGACTATGATGCATATTATTAAGACATAAAGTATAGAGATTCGAAAGTGACACAGACCACTCTTTCAGCCCGAAAATAAATGCGGATTTATTTAGCCATTACTACTCTAATAATAAAACCCACCTTGCCCGAAGCCTCCTGGTCCATATCCACCCTGTCCGCCAGGCCCCATGCCAGGTCGTGGCTGGAACTGCGGGCCGAAGCCCCCACCGAAGCCCCCTCCGCCACCAGCCTGCGCCTGCGCACTGGCCTGACTGAACCCGCCGCCGAACTGCGGGGACCGAGCTACACGCACTCCTGGCAGAACACACATGGAATAGATTTATGTAGCTTGCGTGTCATGTGATGTGGCCTTAAAAGAAAAAGGATGTGGATGAAGTTCGAAAACCTTTTTCATTTGATGACCTTGAATGTGATGAAAACTACGGATGATAAGCACAGTGCAGTAAAACGCTAAATTTAGAAATACAAAAGTCAGGATATCGTGGTAACTGAAATGATCACTCGTAGTTCTAATCATCAGGTAAGAACGGAAATTATTTGAAAACGTAGAAATTAAGCTGTGGTATTACTTTGCGATCTTTAGGGCAGGAATGCTCGATATATAAATATTAATTAAAATAGATTTCATAGAAACCGCTTAGCGAAATAAAAATGGTGAAACATGACCACGCATTCTGATAACACTGAGTATTCCTAATTAGAATTAATATGTACCTAATTTAATTCAAATTAAATTCATGTTGTATTAATATATGATTGTCATAACTTTGAATAAGCCCAATTGGCCATACACTCAATCTTCCAATTTATTAGATCGTATTAGGTATCAAATTAACACTTGTTTTCCAAATACCTGCATCAATTTCGCAGAAGGTAGCAACTAGCAACACCGCCAATCCAAGAACAACCGCTCTGACACTCGCCATCTTACTCACAATAAGTACTTCGACTGATCTCACTCCATCTCTAACACAATTTATATCCGCTTAAAGACAACCAATTCGACCCTACCTGACGATTTTAGCACTCAACTCTATTTACCTAGGTACAAAACAATATAAATAAACGCAGAACATGCTAAAATAAACTGAACAACTTCTCTTTATGGCTCAATATACGTCGCTTTGTTATGCGTTAGCAATTAACCAAACAGAAGCCTGACTAGGGAAATCACCCAATGTTCTATCGATCGATCTAAATATTTACACATCGGTTTAGCGATGGTCAATGGCAGAGTTTCGCCGAAGACGGGGAAAATTGCAATTTTTCTATTTACATTTGACGTAGTTATAATAAACAAATACATTTTGGGAAAGACCACAGCTTAGCAAATAATAATTGTCAATATTGTGTAATTTTTTGCCAGAATAAGGAATGATCTTGGTGAAACAATAGCATCGTTTATCCGTTAAAGTGGTAGATACTTGTAGGTTTATTGCAACAACTTTCAAAAAGGAAAATACAAATTCTGTCCATTTTGGATGCCAAATTGTCATAAATGACATTTTAGCTGGTCATGTTTGTATTTTACAAAATAAATAACAAATAGAGTTAAACTGTAGCTATGTGTAAGTACAAATTGGAATAAGAATAGCTACATCATGTTATTCAGAAAGCTGACCAATCCCCACAGTAAATTCTACCGACATACAGGCATATTGATGTGGAAGTGTTATCTACAGAGGCAGTAAGTACATAAAATTATTTTCAATGCAATAAAAATATTACATTGACTTCTTTTTATTTGAGTTTAATAAATATGAAGTAACAAATATTACCTATATACCTTTATCCTATTGTTTGCTTTGCAGACGGAGATGGCACATCCTAGCCGGGGAAACAGTCTTCGCGAGCTTAGTCTTCATCATAGCCCTGGTGGTGGCGTACCCTGTCTTCCTGGTGCCCCTGCGAGCTGAGCCGGAGCCCCCTCTGACCACCATGGACCTCCTGGCGTCTCTGAAGCAGGGCAGCGTTGTGGGGTATTCTCCGGACGAGAACCCATATGCTGCTATCATGAACAGGGCTGCTACTATGCTGGGCATTTGTGAGACTATTTTATCAGTTGCCTGTATTGTGTCTCATTGTATTGTTTAGTCAGTTTATTGCGGCGTTCGTTCGCGATTTTAAAAGTGAAACTGAGTGATCACTCCTTGGATGGTGCCGAAACAAAAAGACAGAGTGACACGTTTCCATGAGTCGGATAACAGGTTAATCAGTAAGACCCGGCTGTTCATCACATTACTGCAGTAAATAATGTGAAAGGCGTTTCGTGCGGTTTTTTTTATAATACAAATACCTACTGTTCGGCTGTAATGACAAACTCAGCACACTTTACTATAATTTTGATAGGTAAATCAATCAAAATATTGTTTATATTCCAGCCCTAATGAGTGCAAAGTCGGAGTACCAGCTGAACAGCAACCTGTACCGCATCGTGAAGCAGTCCCTCACGCCGGTGAAGGACCTGTCCGTCATCTGGGTCATATGGCTGCCTAAGGTTACTTCACTTATTTATTGAAAAATATCATTTTCCCGTGGGCCTGCCTACATTTAATCGAGTTTTTCTATATTGTGAAAGAATTTGACACACGGAAATGTCAAAAACCAAATCTATTGATATGCGAATTTAAAAAAGATAAAGTTAAAGAATTTTTATTGATACTATAATCATACATATAAGTACTTATATCATAGAATATGCTACACTAATTACAATATGTCGTAAAATTGTTCAAAAACAAAAACAACCGTGACTGTATGGATGATAAAATATGTACCACCATCGACTTGTCTCTTGTGCTTGACAGATTCAAAAAATAATATCTTGTATGTCAAATAAATATACCCATTTGAAGTGCAAAACAAAAGATTTGCCGAAACCCGGGATTGAACCGGGGACCTTTAGATCTTCAGTCTAACGCTCTCCCAACTGAGCTATTTCGGCTGTGATTCTTGTTCAGTAAAAAGCAGTTTCGTGATATAAGCGTTGATAAATTGTTGGAAACACTGATTTTTCGACCTTTCTTATCTAGAATTATTTTGATACTTGATTATGTCACATTTCCATTTTTTATAAAAGCATATTATCATTATCGTACATTAGGTATTGAATTGATTATATTATATTGTGATGATTTACAATTAATATTATCTAGCCCTACTTTTTTACCGACTTCAAACAGGAGGAGGTTTTAAATTCACCTGAATGTTTGTTTTTTAATTTTACTAAATTGATAATGACAGCCTCGTTTCGTTACATCACAATTACACACATTGTCATATAGGGAGTACTTAAAGTAAAAATAGCTTCTTGCCAATTAAAAAAAAATACGAATACTTAATCCTTTACTTAATAATGATCTACAACTCCGCATAATTTATAGGTTACAGTCATGTAAAAAAAATCTATTTACGCTACGCTAGCTAAATATTTTAGGCGAATAACACCTGGCGGTTCAGCATCCGCAGCACGGAGCGAGCTCGGTACGAGACCAACAACCAATACACGTCGTATCCCAACCCACACCTGCGAGCAGGCTGCCTCGCCGTGCAGGTGGCGGTCAGCGAGGCCATCCTGCAGGAAGAGGCAAATAACCCGGACCATGAGGTGAGCCTCCGGCAACCTACGAGATAAAATAGATATCAGATCTCTATGCTAGCGAGTGACTTTGAAATTAGTTTATTAGCCAAAATGACTTTTAATGCCAACCATGAGATTAAGAATCTACATTAATGTGCTTCGAGGTGTGATGAGTTATATCAACATAAAAATTCTGTCGGTAAGGTAGTCTGCGAATTTCACACTTAGCTTCATTTGTAAGCCAGTTCCAAACAAGTTCTGGGACCTCCACCTTGGCCTTCAGTATTGCTTGCACGGATGTCGCTTCAGCTGACTTGGCAGTAAGAAACTAGACTGACGTATAAAAGTATCATATGAATGATTAGTACTATGCTATGAATACTTTCCAGGTGAAACTGGTCTCGATGCCAGTGTCTCCACTGATGAAGGAAGGTGACGTGAAGCGCGCGGTGACAGTCATCTTGCTGTGCTTCACCGTGGCACTCATACCGCCCGTGCTGGAGACGCAGGCGCTGGTCGTCAATGAGACCACTAATAGGTTCAAGGTATTTGTGTATTACACAATCTTCATTGTATCTCTTTATTGAGTCGTATTTTTTCATAACTGACGGTCGTAACTCTTCTGCAGAATAAATTCGTTAGGGGAGTTGTCTTGGGCAGATATTTCTAATCGTGGTGGGCGCCCAGGTCCTTCCACGGAAGCCACATGTCCTCGGATAACATCTTCATTGTATAGACTATGCGTAAAGCTTTATGAGCCTTATACGGTCATAAAACACACTTTATTGCTCCATCTGCTGATCGTCTTCTAAGGCATGGCATTTTATTGCCCTTATAGTAATATTGTGACCTCGTAAGTTTTGTCTGTTTCTAAACAAATTGCCTTTTACATTCTACTCAATTGTCCATAAGTATTTCTCACTCAGATGTATTATGTTATGATGTGATCTTTCAGCGCGCGCTCCGTATCCGCGGCGTGTCCTACTCCTCCATGTACCTGGGATGGCTGATGTACGCGTACATGACAGCGCTGCCCATCTGCTTCGTGGCCGCCATCACGCTGCTCCTCATCTTCCGCTGGGTGCACCTGTTCGTGGGGCTCGCCATGATGCTGGCGTACATCTCTGCCATGTTCATCACCGCGCTCATCATGGCAATGTTTCATTCTAAAGGTAAACTTTGGTTGCCATTGTTTTAATTTTGCTCTTGTTGATTCCAAAAGAAAAGTACAACATGATGATTAATCAAGCAAAGGCAATTGCGCAGTTCAAGGATAGGTTCAAATTTATTGAAATAGAACTATCATAAAAGTTATGAATTATGTGTCAAAATTCCTTTAAAGTTGAGCATTTAGCTTCACCGACTGCAGATTAACTACGTTACTCATGCTGAAATCTGCATTTGAATATAATTTTAAGAAAAATGCAGTGTTTCGACCTGTCAAAATATCTGATAATTAGCTAAAAGTCACAAGTGGTAATTAAATGAATATTGAATATAGTGATTTGTCTGGCAGCGTGGATCGCGTGCATCTGGAGCTCGCTGTACACGCTGCTGCAGACGTACATGGCGGAGCTGCTGGTGCACCACGAGTACGACACGCTGCACGGCGCGCTCACCTTCCTGCTGCACCTGCTCATGCCACCGCTCGGTCTCGTGCACGCCATCAACCACTTCGCACTGCTCTCTACCGGCAGTCAGTATACACTCTACTTCTGCTAGTCAATGTATAATACTCTATATTTGAAATCTGAACTCCCCCTGCAATTTTATTGGGGTAGAGGGTTCTTTGGACAAATGCGTCATGTTGGAAAACCCAGGTCCTACATTGTAGATTTTACAATGCAGTCAATTTAACAAAATTGCTAGTTTATTTGTCGAATACTAACTATGTCTAGTGACGTATATGATTTCATAGTGGACACGCTAAAAAGATGTCCTCATTAATCCCGTAATAAAGTCCAGAAAACCGTTAAATTATTTCTTTTCTTGACAGAACAACAACGAATAACATCATCCCTGTGGTACAGTTTCGGTTCTTGGGGCGTGCTGATTATCATCTACTTCATCTTACTGATGATCCTGCAGAGAACCATCGGCCACGAGCGAGCCATCGGCGGGCAAGTGTCGTTGAAATCCATCTTTTTTCATAAAATTGAGGCAAGTCACTAATAATATTTTATTCTCTTCTTGGCCATTCTCACCTGGATTCGATCTGCGCAGGACCGGGACGAGTGGCGCACAAGAAGAGAGGCCTATGCTCAGCAGTGGGCGATAGCGGGCTGATGATGATGATGATGATGATGATGATTGGCCATTCTCATGCGAAATTTCGCGATTTCCCTTGCAAGTTTGTAATAGAATGTGCAGTAAGATTGTATTTAAAATATTATTCTTACAGGATGTGAACGCGCTGAAGAAGATAGAGAATCCAACCGGCAAGGAGAGAGATAAACTACAGGAGGTAGATGAACTGGTTGCGAAGGCTGTCAGCTTCCGGAATGTCACAAAAGTAAACTTTCTCCCATTTATATGAAAATTATAAGCCATTTAAGATTTATTTATCAGAAGAGAAGATATAATGCATTTACTCTTTGTAACTCTCTGTTATGCTAATCAGAGCACAACGGGATATTCCAAGATAATTAAAAATATTGACTGAAGTAGCATATTTACTTACAGAGCATTATGGGTGTGAAAGTTCTGAAAAATATCACTCTGGACATCTATCGCGGAGAGTTCACAATGTTATTCTCAGAACGGGTTCAGGAGAAGATGATCGTTACTGCTGAAGATTTGATTACTGGTAGGTATATTTAAAATACTCATAAGTAAATCTAATAATATTCCATTTTACAGTGTTTATTGTAATACCTACATGACTCCTTTGCGCAGTTCGTAAATATCATAAAATATTAATATTATTCCCTTTTACTTCCTCTTTTTGTCTCCATGGCGACAAGTAAGATTTGTTTTTAACTTTAAATCTAAGCCGAGAGTGGAAATAACAGTTTGACCAAGTAGATAAACAACAGTATGTTAACTAAACGGTTTTCACTCACGTGTAATTCGCGTATGTTGTTTACGCGTTTCGGATGTTATGACATTCATCTTCAGAACGCAGGTTCTGGGACCGCGGCAGCACGCAGATTGCAGATAAACAACAGTTAAACCACTCAATAACAATAACTCCTATCCAGGTGTAACATTCGCGGACGCAGGGTCCATCAACGTGCTGGGCACGGAGCTGGCGCCCGGCGTCAACCTGCTCACTGAGCCGCACATGATGGGCTACTGTCACCGCTCCACCCTGCTGCCTGAGGACCTCACTGTTGCTGAGTTCTTCACGCTCTTCAATGAGGTGCGTCCTTACGCTATGAGTATCATTGCTCGTGATGCCCGTGCCGTTTACTTACTTACTTCTTTGCCAAGACCCCAATCGAGTCTTGGCTTTCTAAGTAAGAGAATATAATGCGATCTTGGCCAGTCTTGCTTAAAGCATATCGTTCATCCACTTTGATACGAGGTAAGTTAAAAGTAGTCTGGCCATTACAATATCCAGTTTCATTGGAGCGTGAATATAATTCACATATTATTATTTTCGTCAGCTCATAAAAACCTTTGCAGGCCCAAACAGCCTAGATTTTTATACTGCTGTTGAAGAGGTGTTCAGGATTTCGCTCGCATTCGAGTACTCATATTTCTCAACCTTACCATTATAACGTACGTAGCTGATACCATCCCTATTCCCTGCAGATCTGCCTCTGGAAGGAGAGTAGGACGTACATCCACCAGTACAGCGCCATCCGCACGGCGCGCCTGCTCCGCGAGTGCCAGCTCGAGGCGGTGCAGAACTACCAGGTGCGGCGCCTTGACACCTACTACCGCGCGCAGCTGTGCTGGGCCATCGCCATGCTGCTGGAACCCAGGGTATGGTGAATAAAATAAAACTCCTTGCCCGAATCTCTATTCCCCTTGAACTATAATTTGTCGGTCTTCAAGTCGAGAGTAAACCGGTTTCCTCTAGGCAAACGCGCTAGATCATAGATTATAACGTTGCTTAACATCAGGCAAGTTGTGGTCAAGCGTGAGCCTATATCATGTAAAAAAAATTAAAACTTACGGTGTGATTTTTGGAAGTTTTGGGGATCACTCCAGGTGACTGGTAGTCAAAATATTGTTTTGTGTATAATAATATGAAACGGAAACGATTATTCAGGCACCAAGAGTAACTCCATGGACGTCGGTATTGATCATTATAAATTAACCAGAAAAGACAAGAAAGCCTGTACTTACTCCGTCTTATTACAAAACGCGGTTTAAATATTAGTTCAGGACTTTGAAAATAAAAAGCCGGTTCTTGTTGTTCAAACATCACATACAAACAATCAAATGTCAACTTCAAGTTGGGACGTTGATTTATCATTGGTAAAATTTTGACAGTATGATTATTATGACAGTACACAGACAAATTTCGAACAGCAAAAACGGACTTGGTCTAATATTTAAACTACGTTTTGTAATAAGGCCCAACTAAGTATACGCGTATGTAAATATGGATAGACCAGTGATGTTCAGACAGAAGGTTCTATGTTTCTACTAAAATCTTGTACAGAAACTGAATAGACTGATAATAATTGCTACCTTTGTTCTCAGGTCGTCGTAATCCCAAACTTTTCCGACCAGCATCCGCGACATAACACGGTGATCAAAGACAAGATTATGGTTAGTGTAATTCATCTTATAATCATTTTATAAAAGTTTAAGTGTATTTGCAGTTTTATTTGACGATTGGTCTGCTGTTTTTAAATCACGCCACACGAAGTTAAGTAATCTACGTATCATGGCAATTCCTGGTATGAGGGAAATTTAAAATCCTGACATATGTAGTTGTAGGTACATTTTATGTAGAAGCAACGTAGGGCACATCCACGAGCATCTTCCAGCTACAGACATATTATATTGTTTTTTATGAAAGACCTATAATTGATTACTATTCCAGCAATACAGAAAGTACCTGACGGTGATAAAGATGTGCTTCTCAAGCTTGGAGCTGGAGTATGCGGACCGAGTGTTTGTGTTCGACAGCAAAGTGGTCGCCTTCGGAGGCACGCCTGCTTACATGTTTTTCAAGTTTGGTAAGTTACGATAAGATAAATCACAAGCAATACCTATAAATAATGGTAAGCTGCTAGTTATAATTCAAATGTCGAAACGTTTTTATTTGCTTCATCGATTACATTCCAATCCGATCATAATTTAAACTAACTCGTACCTACTACGATAATCACTCGTAAATCTTGCGAAAGGTATTTGTATAATTCCAAATGATTAGATGATTTTTCGACGTAATTTTTGACGTAAGTGCTAGCCGGTTATTACAACTAAATTAAATCATGCCTTACGGGAACTATAATACAGTGATTATTAGATGAGTATTGCACGTTACTTGATAGTTCGTCTTTTAACTACTTATATTGCAAATTACTATGATAATATAAATGTTATGTTATGTAACATCTATGTTCACTAAACTTGTGTTTATTACTATCATTTTTGAAGAAACCTTGTATTCTTACTATAAACAATAACTAGACATAGATTATTTTGTAATCACTTAACATGCTACATTATTTTAAGTTGTTAATATAATACTAAGTTGTAAACAAGAACCCCCGGAAGAACCTGCCTCTCTACGACACAGTTTTTTACTAATGTAAGAGGCAGAGCTATTTGTAATGTGTAACATATTGTTTTGTTTGCAATAAATTTATCTTTATCTTTATCTTAACCTTAAGAAAACTTGTTTCTCAGGTCGTGAGTACCGAGTGCGTATGACGATCCCGACTGACCTGCACGAGGAGCGCATGGCGGAGCTCATTCAGAGGGCCACTGAGGCCGGCGGATCTGTGCGAGCGCATATTGGTACACTTGAACATTTTAGTTTCTTCCTTTTTAATACAAACCAATAAAAATAAAAAAGCCATTTATGAATCTTTAAAATAGGAGATTTAAAAATTTAGTAGGTAGTAGGTAAGAGAAGTAAGAGTGGTAAAGTTTTTAACCCGCCTTTACGATCTCTGTCGCGGCTTAACGACTGTCTAGCAAACAGCCGGAAACAATTTAACGTAGTCATCTGACTTATGGAACCGCTTAAATGGAATACCATTGTTTAGTCAGTCGTCAACGTCAACAATTGCCTATAATGCATTCGGTAGTTTTTTATGTCTTTGACTTGTTTTTGCTTACGTTTTATTCTTTGGTTTTTTGTCTCAATAGGGTCATTGCTGATCCTCCGGCTGCCGACGGAGCCTACGGCGGCCATTGCTAAACTAGTGAAGGAACTGAAAGAAAATGCACAGCGATTCGGGATCGCATCCATTAACATCAGCGTGCCGGACTCTGAGGAGGTTTACAGGAGGTAGCGTACTCAGCTCAAAATATTTGGGATGAGTTTCTGTTGAAGATTAATATTTATTTTATTAACTAGTGGATGCTTGTCATTTCAAATGCTTTTTATCCGTTAAAAGCAGCAGTGTTTTACTCTCCACGCCCTATACTATCACGACACCAAATATCACAATGATACGTCGCTCCGTTGTTGTGGAAAAGTGTAACAAAAGCCAAGACACATACTTTCGCCTTTTAATATACATGAAAGGTATGCTATGATACGGTGCAAATTTGAGATTATACGTGTATTGATCAAATAGCTGAGCAATTTTGCACATATTTTGGACTTTTCCACGGCGTTACAATCTATATAATATAAAACTTAAAGGTAACTGACTGACTGATATAGTGATCTATCAACGTACAGCCCAAACCACTGGACGGATTGGGCTGAAATTTGGAATGAAGGTAGATGTTATATATGACGTAGGCATCCGCTAAGAAAGGATTTTTCAAAAAGCCTCTTTTAAAGGCGTGAAATAGGGGATGCAAGTTTTACTTCTTAATGCGAGCTAAGCCGCGAGAACCCACTAGTGATATATTATTTCAGAGCAATGACAGAGTCGAGAGCCATGACAAGTCATCCCAGCGTCAGCACGGAGGCTGTTAGAAAGGCTTTGAGGAGGATGGCTGGTTACTATACATTTTCTTTAACTTAGAAAATTTATTCTTGTAATTTTACTTAGCCTGGTGGGATGACATCTACTAGATGTAGTACATTGTAGGCACGTAGGTACAAACATGTACTTGTGTTAGTTGGCATTTCACTCTGACACATTTAAGAACCTCTAATGTTCCGTACTAGATGCGTCTATGTCCGCGTTCTTTCAGTTGGTTATTAGAATTCAATAACCTTTATCACTTTTAACTACTTTTACCAAAAACCACAGTTATCTGGGGCGAGATAGGGAAACAAAAAGATCAACAAACAAATATGCGCTTTCGCATTATTTTTTTATTTTCAGAACCTGTGAAATGGCAGCGACGACAGTCGGAATTTATCAACTTGAATCAAATCAAACATATTGGCTTGAAATATTTCGCCTTCCACGCCAAATTTAAGTTCTATTTTATGATTACGGTATGACATCTTTGTTTTTGTATATTTTTTATTCCTTTATTGCCAAATTGTTTAAAATATTGATATGGATCAATATTTCAGTTGGTATCTGCGATTCTCGCCGGGATATTCATCGGACTGTCTCTTTCTAAATTGCTGACAAGGAGCGAGAGAGACGAAGCATCCAAGAAACTTATATATGGCGAGGTAATAAATATTTATAAGAATATAAGATGAAACACGAAAAGAGTTATATTATAAGTACACAAACAAAGGTATACAGAAGCACTTATTTATCTCATAACCCGGGCCAAACTCAGCGTGTGCGGGATGTTTGCTAGCACCTTGCATATCTATCATCGAATTTAACATGTTCATATTGGTTTTGTATATTTAGAAAATAAACCGACTTTTGCACAATACAATGTAGGTAAATGAATATTCTTGCAGAGAAACCGAATGGGCCATAATATTTTTCACCTCTGCAATCGCAGAGATCTGATTATAATCTCGTTTCGCAGCTCCTCACGATGGAGTTCACCAAAATCCCGACATCTCTGGTCCTCCGAGTGGACAATGCGACCAATTCTGTATCTGTTGCCAATGCGTGAGTTTTCATATTAATAAATAACAAAATTAATAAATATTTCCGACATTTTTAAGACATTTTCCACAGTATTATTTAGACCCATACTGAACAAACATTTATATTAAGTTCTTGGACGGATTTATGTGCCAATATTATCCGTGCCGGATTGACCATCGAATCCATCTGTATAGAACACCTTTTTATGAATTATCGTTATATTTTATGTCTAGATTTATTGTGTACACTTTATGTTATTGTAAATTGTTTACTTTAAACATAGTAGGTAAGAGAGCCTGATTCAATATGTTTTTCTGGAATTTTCGACAGATACGTACTCTCAGAGCCAAGCTCTACAAGTACTGATATAGCCAAGATATCATACACTGCCTTAGCCGTCACGGAGGTAAGATGTTTGGGTCTATGTAGTAACACATACTTACATGCTCTTTAAAAAATGTGTATAATTAAATCTCTTATAACTGTGTGCAGCTTTCATTTCTATACTTTAAAAGTAAGATTTTTTTTGGGGAATAGGTGAAAGCTTATATGCATGTAACAAATATATTAATTTAAATAAAGGCACAAGTTCAACTGTCAAATTCTATCATATTTTTCCAGAGTTTGACGGAATTCCTAGTGACTCGTGCCATAGACTCCCCGCAAATATACGTGTCTCTGTTCGCTTACGGACTGGATGTGAAGACTAACGCATCTGGGAAAATATTAGTAAGTAACTCTTGAATAGATTTTAATATCAGTGTTGTTAATTTAATTAAGAGAATGGCATTATTAGGATACCCGTTATCATCATTGTCATTAATTCATGTGTTCATGAATGTATCACCAACTTCTTTCTGGTAGCCTGGAAGAAATCGCTATTAGCATAGACAAATTCAACTCAAGTTGAGTTGAATTTGTCTATGCTAATAGCGATTTCTATTAGCAATAAGGCCGCCAGTTATGGCACTATTTTTTAAGTCTTTTGTGTTTCTGTTTGTCCTTTTTCAATGTGTGTTACAATAAAGAGTTTTATCTATATATCTATCTTTCAGAAACTTCTCCAGCATTGCGGAGTTGGGTCGGTGCAGATTTCACGTGTTTTTATGTCTCAAAAAATATTTATTACTAGCAGTCCCGGCAGACTTCGTACTGCCTCAATCGATAAATAAAAGACCTAAACGTTTGTATAAATGAATGTCATTTTTTTGTTTTTTTTTTCTTTTAAACCTTCCCTAGACCTCCACGAACATTTCAAGGCTAAGATAAGATAAATCCGTTCAGCCGTTCTCGAGTTTTAATCAGACTAACGAACAACAATTCATTTTTATTTTTAAAGATGATTATTTCTTTATATTTCTATCTAATGCACTACTAATCAACTGGTTCCAGGCAAACGCCCTATACAGTCCTCTGCACAAGGACCAGGGTTCCGCAGCGCGCTCCCTGGCCAAGCTGTACACCTCCCTGCTGCGACACTACACTGACACGCTTGACGCCAGCATCAGGGTGGTGGACGACCCACTTACCCTGGATCTTACTCCTGTAAATTCATCAACAAATAATTTGATATACAAATTCATACATAAAGTTCCAGAAATTTGATGTCTCGATCTCTAAAAGGTCATC
Source organism: Macaria liturata (assembly GCA_964023185.1). Lineage (NCBI taxonomy): Eukaryota > Metazoa > Arthropoda > Insecta > Lepidoptera > Geometridae > Macaria > Macaria liturata. Next base: position 1,474,525 of record OZ026813.1, on the reverse strand, counting down.
ATTAGACTGTTGTTTGTTATTGTACGGCAGTCGTTTAACCACGTCATATGAAAAGAAAAAGCTCAATACCAGTAACAAGACGCTGTTTTGCAAACAAATCAGTTCAAAGTAAAAATGTTTCGTTTCAGTGGATGACATTGGCGAACAGGCCGCCGCTGTTTGTGCAGTTCCTGCTCATAATGGTGATATCACACATCGTGCTGCTGCCTTCCAAGGAGAACGGATTCATACGACATACACAGGTGATTAGTAGCAGATGCTATATTTTTTTAAATGAATGAGCGAAGCTTCGTCTATATGACACACACGAAAAATGACAATGCTGTCTACGGTAGATTGTAATTATCTAATATATTATGAAACATTCATTTTAATATACTCAACTGTAGTCAAACTTTTTATAGTATATTATTGCCTTAGTTAAATAAAATATATTAAGAAGATTTACTTTGTCCTAGTGAAAGACAAAAACCTAGTATCAAGAAAAATCGAGAAGAACGTCGTATACTTCACAAACAAACGTCTACAGGTATTTTGAAATAATAATTGAGAAGGCTCTAACTCCCACAGAGTCACGCAATGAACTTCTCCCCGTCCCGGTACTGGCTGACGCTGTTCCTGTGGGACGTGGTGTTCTACCTGCTGCTGGTGCTCGTCATGTCCACCATCATGCTGCTTATCGTCTTCCTCGTCGCACCCCCGGGGAACTTCCACTACACTGAGCTGTGTAAGTAATGTTGATGCTTTCATGAATGCTATGTACCTGTATTAGGTTCGTAAGTCGTGTGCCTTTGAATTGAGTTTTCACCTTAGTGGATGTTGCATTTTTGCTTCTGTTCCGGGTTACTGGTAACTAACGCATTATACCTTGTAATGGTTCAATTTTTAATTTGCCTTATTCGTAATACTACTTAGATACATAGATAAATTTCGCTTAAATTTCCCCTTGTTCTAGTCGTGCTCCCGTTCGTACTAACCCTGTACGGAGTGGCGTGCGTCCCGCAAGCCTACCTGTTCAGTCTGGGACCGAGGATCGCACTCAACTCTATGACCTTCATCATTGTTAACATCGTGTTTGGTAAGCTTACAGAAATAATGAAGAAAAAATGTTTTTAATTATGTTGTTATTTAGAGTCACAAGATGTATTAGCTTGCTAATTAGGCGTTTTTAAAGACCAACAATCAAATATCTAGATTGGGTTGATCACCAAACGACAAAAAAAGACTCTCGCTTCTTTATTATTTTAATAGGTACCAGATAGTGCTACCTGCATAGTTGACGTTGGACATGTTTAATTCGCGCTCGTTTTCACTTGGCTCTTATATGAATTGTAACATTCCAGGTGAAACCACAATAATAGCGCAGACATTCTACGGCGAAGTGTTGCACTACGCCCTGCTCCTGATGAGCCTGTCTCCACAGTTCAACATGGCGTACGCGTTTGTCAAGATCAAGCAGATCTTCCTCTACAACAGCGAGTGTCTCGTCTTCGAGAATGAGGAGCTGTGCACGGGGAAAATGTTGCATAAATGTTGTGGTGCGTGTTGTGTCAAGTCTGTTGTACAATCATTAATTTAAAATGAAACAAAGCCTAAAAGAAGTTAAAGTTATTATTTGAAGAATACCTAAATAAAACTTTTTTGAAAAAATATTTGAACCCACATAACACGCTTGTAATAATAAACTATAAAAGCGCGATTTTTTTTCCAATCCTGGCATACATAACGATACATAATATGAACACAAAAGTATAAGAACTGTAATTGTATGATTCTAACAAATCCTACTTTCTTTATCGCTAGAAAAATGCGGCGTTCTTCAGGAGTGCTTCAAGAAGCAGAGCTACCTGACCTGGAAGCCAGGCATCTTCCGGGAGATCATTGCACTCACATCAATCACTGCTCTCTATACGTGCATACTGCTGGTGTTGGAGTACAATGTAAGTATACTGATTGACACAGCTTTTTAAAATTACTATTAAAGTACATTTCCTCACATGTAAACGGTAAACTTACGGCCAGATAACCGTGAATAAGTGAAGTCTTAGGCATTGAATTCCCATTCACTAAGCCCGCGTTACTTGTATAATTAACACACTTTTTACAGTAGCAGGTGTAAATCTATATCGTGCATGAAATTCTTGGACTGAGTATTTGCTGAAAGGATCTGAATAATCTCGTAAATACCGCCTCGGCCCGACATCCCTGTACCTTCTCGTATAGTTCACAAACTCAATAAATTCAACAAAATCAGACATCTTGTAATAATAAAAATCAACACAAATTATCTACACTGAACCTGAACACAAAAACATAACCTCAATAGTAAACGTCAAATCCGTCATTAAGTAGTTAAGTAAGGGGTGCCACGTCAATTAACGTTAAGGGTTCATTAGGCCCATTAATGAACCGTTAGCTGACTCTGAGTGTCAACTTTTTTAAATCTTTACTTAGTGTTAGTTTAAGTAACCATTAAACGACTCTGAGTGCGGCCGTTAGTATTATAAAGGGGACGGCGCGTACGCAGTCCCCACTAACAAAAATTACGCGTCCGAGTTATCCACATTAGGGATAATCGCTGAGGTCAACCCAACCGCAATGCAATGGAAGGGCCTCGCTCTGGGGGAACCGCCGTCTTGATCACGGTGTCCCCTACGCCAGGTAAGTATGACTTTGCTAACGCATCTGAATTTCCCCGCTAATTGTACGAGAATGCGGTTAGCGCTATTTAGGATGTCATGTGGTGTCAGGTGTGTCGCCATCTAGTTTCACTTTGCAAAGTAATTCTGTGACGTCAGCTACAGCTGACTATAAAAATATCAAAATATTAATTATAGGGACATTATTATTGAGTTTGGGGTGAGGTTACGTATAAGGGTGAGCGTTCGAGCTAAGAACACTTCGATCAACAATACCCCATTCATCTTGTTACAATTTAAATAAATATGTGCATATCTATTTATAATAAATAAACATGTTATAAAACTTAATGGAAGAATTTCGGAATGTGGTTATCATATTTTACATTTTTTTTATCATATTTTTTTTTCAAATAATTTATTAGAGACACAAACTACCCTACCTTGCCCATTCATTTAACACACAAGCATGATGTTATCACACATAAGATGATAAAATGGCTGATTGTAATGAGTAAAATATCCTGTGATCCTGTTATTGACAAAAATACTACTAGTCAAAGAAACAACACGAGTGAAACCGTCCCCTAAAATCTAAAAAAAACTATTTTTAAAATCATGTTCAACATAAACAATTTTCTAATAAAATCATAATTACTTTTTTGTTTGTAAGATATGCCACCGCCTATGGTTGTGGTGGACGTCAGCGCAGCAGGTGTCGGTGGCGGAGCGCGAGCGGGAGCGGGAGCGCCTGCAGCCGGGGGCGCAGAGCGAGTGTGCGCGCGCGCACGCCAAGTGGACCGAGATTGAGTTCCCGGGGAGGGAACAGGAGAGAGGTTTACTTATTAATTAATATGTGAATGTGAATTTGTGCACAGTTTTGCAATCGTGTCTCTTAGCGGGTCTATGCTACATACATAGGCGTAAAATCTTTTATGTTTATCAATATTTATTTGTTACTTATATTGTTACAAAGCTGAGCCAAACAACTCTTCCAACGTCATTCTTGTGGATTACCTAATTACCATATTTTTTTCAGGAATTCGCAATCCGTTCGGCGAGTATCTGCTAGCCTACGACCTGACTCGGCGAGAGCTGGGCGTATACACGACGTACGGAGTCTGTCTCGGCGTCGGCAAGGGAGAGATCCTTGCCATCTCTGGCCTCAAGCGCCATGGCAGGGACAAACTCCTCGACCTACTGGCAGGATACCAATTCCCTGACAGAGGGCAGGCCGTCTGCATGTCCAAGTGGAATCTCAAAGCAGATTCACATAAGGTAAACCGTCATCACTTTTATTTTCGATAATATCTCTCGCAAAATTCACTCAAATACAACTAGATGGCGCACTCAACTAGATACCTACTATTTTGAATCGTGGTATAAGAAATTAATGTACGAATAGCGGGGGAATTCAAGCGGGGTTGTATATGGGACACCGTGATCAAGAAGGCGGTTCCCCCAGAGCGAGGCCCTTCCATTGCACTGCGGTTGGGTTGACCTCTGCGATTATCCCTAATGTGGATAACTCGGACGCGTAATTTTTGGTAGTGGGGATTGCGTACGCGCCGTCCCCGACATATTATTAATGTTTAATTTACTAAGATGCATCAACTAATTATTATAAAATATAATAATTTCCACTTTGATCTTCAGATAGTAAAAGCTATTGAGACGAGATTGATGAGATACAAAAGATTAATCCCTAATAGTAATTGTAGTACTACAACCCGGTCACAATATCTGTGCACCTGACCTCGTGACGTCATATCGGAGGTCTGGGTAGTGTGAAAAAAAGTTTTTTCGAGAAATGTGGAGGTAAAAAAAAATATTAATGCTAACCGTACTGTCGCACCGGGGAGTGCGCGGAGAAGTGACAGGGGAAGTGGGAGAGGCGCCGCATTCCAGCGAGGTGCACAGATATTCTGACCGGGTTGTAGTTAGTTAGTAGTGTAGTAGTATTAGTTTTTGTAGGTACGCCAGCATTATTGTTTTTCTATCGTTATTTTCCAAGCTAGGTTGCCTGGAAGAGATCACTTCAAATGATAAAGCCGCCCTCTGTCCCAATCCTATGATCTAAATTTACTTGTACTTGTGTTCTTTTGTTATTGGTGTACAATAAAACGTATTTTGAATTGAATCGAGTATCTGGAGCGCAGCACCGACAACATTGCAATATTTGTTGATGAGTATTGATTAGTATGTTATCCTTACCGGTTCAGTATGCGAGCCACGTATCACTGTCGAGCGAGCGCGAGGCCCTGCCACCGTGGATGTCTGTGAGGCGAGCACTAGGGCTGCTGGCGCTGCTGCGGGGTGTGCCCCGCGAGCATATACAACAAGAGGTTGATAACATCATAGACGCACTGGGTAAGCCGGCATACATGTGATCACTCTATGTGATAATGCCCATCTATGAACATATTTATTTTAATAAAAAAATATTATTTTTACATCGATAACTAATATCTTCTAGAATCGTAGTTCAACATGAGTAAAGCAATAAAGATAGCTTATGATTACAAATAGATTTAAAAAAACCCTTTAAAAAAATCTATAGCTGAATTTTGACAATAGGTAAACGTAGCTGTAGCTGCATTATATCAGATTTTATGAGGGAAAATATTGAAACGAGTCGTAACAAATCTTTACAACTCCCCCAGAGTTGCAAGACCATGCCGACACCCTAATCTGCCGCATCGCCTCGAAGCCAGACCGCGCGCGGCTCAACTTTGCCGCGGCCATTGTGGGGGCCCCGCCCATTGTCATTGTGGACGAGTGCACGGCGCACCAGAGACCCTCCGTCTGCAGCTCCATGTATAACATACTGCATATACTGAAGAAGAGAGGCCATGGGATTATTACTAGTGCTAGCAGGTGCGTTGTGTAGCATCCTCATTAATTATCGAGTTTGTATAAAAAATGTGTTTGGGACACCTGTAAATTTCCACAATATCGGTCGCAGCCTAAAACAATCTACATTATGTCTGAGAGAGCAGGCTCATAGAACGCTTTAAAATTAGCACATCTAATGAGATGTGCTGTGTTACACAGTCGGTGGCGAATGAAATAATTTTACTTTTTAAATGAAGGGGACAGCGCGTACGCAGTCCCCACTAACAAAAATTACGCGTCCGAGTTATCCTCATTAGGGATAATCGCAGAGGTCAACCCAACCGCAGTGCAATGGAAGGGCCTCGCTCTGGGGGAACCATCATCATCACGTGATCGTCTGCCAGTCCCCGAGGGGAGCTGGTAGGACCTCATTGAGACGAATCTCTTTAGAGGGGCAGGGCTCCGGGGCACACTGACCCCAGGGAATTTACTAGAGGAGGGTTTCCTTTGGTCGGCATTTTCTTTTGCGACTCACGACTACGACCATGCAAGGCCCGGCTGTGCTCTTTTGGCCGGGCCGCTTTTTTAATTTATGGGAGCGTGCTGATTTTTTGAAAGGAAACCCAACTCTTTACACATTTTAAACATTTACATTTAAATGGGCACATAACAATGAGACAATGTCTGGGTAAATGAGCACTTGTGGGGCGAAGCTGTTGGCCGCGCTCGGCTCGACAAGAGCGCGCAACTTGTCGAGGCCTATCGCGGCGAATGGTTTCACGTCGACGCCTTCCACAATCCGTTTCAGGAGGCCCATATGCAACTGCAACAACATGTCGAAGCGGCGGGCCTTGGCCTCGGTCGCGCTGTCATAGCACTGACCTTGGGGTTCGGTGATGGGCGCTTGCTGCGGCTCACTCTCTGGCTCTGCCTGCAGCGTGGTGGTGCGTCCTTCCATTCTCCTGCGCGGGAGGGGGATCGGTGGCGGCTCTGCGTTGACCGGTGACCGTGGTCTTGCGGGCGGGCGCACCGCCGCTGGTGGAGTACCCGGTGAGGTGTACGAGGGTGAGGTGGGGGGAAGGGGTACCCCTACCACGCCTTCCCCTCCGCTGACGTCTTGGTTCAGTCCTTGTTGTTGGCGGGGGTGTGGACTCTGTAGGTACCAGTTCTATTATTTGGCCGAGGCCGTGATTTCTCTCACAAAAACGGCCACGGCCTCACGCTCGCCAACGTGCCACGTAGCCTGCAGAAGTCGGCCAAGTTAACGCACGTCATGGGACCGACAGTATATAACAAGCTACCCAGCGAAATTACTGCGGCTATAAGCTTACAGGGTTTCAAATTTAAATTGAAAAGTTGGCTTGTTGACCAAGCTTTCTATAATGTTGAAGAATTCATTCCCGATATTCGGTGATCTTAATCCTGACAATATTATTGACGTGATATCTACTGATGTTATTGTTAGTATTGTTATTGCAGAATTATTATAGAAATAATAATTATTGTTTTAAGTATTCATTGTATTATTAATTTTTTTTATTAATCTGAATATTGACATAATTTTGTGTAATGTGTTTTCAGTACTCTCATTGTACGCTATTTACCGACTTTAAGATAGATAGATAGATAAAACTCTTTATTGTAACACACATTGAAAAAAAAATAAAGACAAACAAAAACACAAACGACTTAAAAAATAGTGCCACAACTGGCGGTCTTATCGCTAATAGCGATTTCTTCCAGGCAACCGTAGGTTTAAGTAGGTACTTATTCTATTAAATTTGTATAACTATAAACTACTACCCAGATAAATATTTATAGCCGTACCTATCTGCATCATGTTAATACTCGCTATTTAATCAACCGTGGTTTCTGCGACACAGGATGTTCCTAGTGCAGAACCCACAGGGATATCGAGTAACTCGGTTCAGATATCTCGGACACATACTTGTCGACGACCTTAAAGACGATGAGGACGTAGAAAGGGAGCGCCGGGCGCTAGCGGCTCGAGGAAACATGCTGGCCCGCAGATTCGCCCGTTGTACGGACCAGGTCAAAATTACGCTATTTAAAGCGTATTGTCAGGGGTTGTACACGGGCGGTCTGTGGTTCAGATGCTCCCAAAAGTCTCTGGATACCCTGCGAATCCAGTATAATAATGTCTTCAGGATGATGTTGAAACTTCCCCGATTTTGTAGTGCTTCCAACATGTTCGCGCAAAACGAAACCGACGGCTTTAATGCTCTCATTAGGAAGAAGGTGGCGTCGCTAGTGCGGAGGCTGCGGGGGAGTACCAACATCATCTTGAAAGCTGTAGCGGCAGACCCGCATGCGCCTGTACTGAGACATTTCGTGCGGACTATGATCCCGCAAGGAATGCCTCCTAAGTACATGACGTATTAAATAATGTTGTTAATTATACTAACCCTAGCTTTTAAGAATACTTAGTTATAAGTTACTAACAAAATATGGATCAAACAATTGTAGTCCGAAATAAATCATTTTGAATTTGAATTTGAATTGAATATCAAAAATGCAGTATTCCTAGTTAGATAAGTCAAATATGTTATTTAAGTTAATTGTTAAGGTAAATAAATTATTCTTATTCTTATATTCTTATTTTTTGTTAAATTTTATAAGATGCAATTATACGCACATGTATGATACTTTTAAGTAAGTACTCGTAGTTTAAGATATGACCTGTAATACATATTATTATGAATAAATTGAACTTGAACTTGAACTTCAAAAACATTAAAATTTAAATTTGGTAACTCGAACAAATTGGTCAACTTTTTTAGTCGAGTTGTCAGTAAGCTTGACTTTGTCATTCCAGCGTGGAGTGCCACCTGCCGGTGACCAGCCGGCTGGCGTTCGTGCTGGACGGGCAGGTGTTCGACGTGGAGTGCGTGGACCGGCTGGTGGCGCGCTACAGCCGGCGCGGGTACACCGCCGTGCTGCACCTCAAGGATGAGGTGGACGTGCCCGCCATGTTCGCGCCACACTTCACTAGCTTCCAAGTTAATGATACCTCGGAGGTACGTCACATTGTATAGTAGATACTATAGATGCCTGCGACTTCGTTCGCGTTGTTACGGGATCAGAGGCAGTGGCCCTGCGTACCTCCAACCCCTAGACAAATTTTATAATCTACAGCTAAGGCATAATGCAAAATCGTGTATTGTTTTATCTTTCCTAGATTGCAATATTTACTAAAATGTCCCCTCTAATTGTGGAGTTAACCATCTACTTACGCGTATGTAGGTAACCAAGCGTGGTATAGGTACCTACTCTTGGTTACCATTACTTAACATCAGGCGTGCTGTGCCTAGTTAAATAAAAAAACACATATAAAAACATAAACCTATACCTACCTACTTAGTAAAAACTTCAATTTAAGACCTAACAGTAGCGTTGATCATAAAAGTATGTGCCTTATAATTATAATATTTTTAAAGGATATAATTAAGTATTTAGCAATGTAAATGAATATGTATAAGGAACATTGTGTTTCAGTAGATTGTTCCTAGCGACAGGGTCACATTTTTTTAGAGTTAGTTCTAAAATGTTAGATTGTATTGTGCGCTGCATTAATAAATAAATAAATAATTTCCAGGTGTTGGTGAACGTACAGATCCTGGACGAGGAGCTGGACTGGGCGGTGATATTCGAGAAGATGGAGGAGCTGAAGAAGAGCAACGTGCAGGTGTACTCGTACATCGTGACCGCCATACCCATCGACTACATCTACAACTCCGTCATCAGCAACGAGAAGGGGAACAAGGTGGCCACCGACTTTGTGGCTTGGACGTTTAGGTACGTTGGTGTTTATACTACTATCGAAGTTAATGCCATTTTTTTCGACTTAGAAATAATAGTGTTTTTAGGGTAATCCTATATATCTGTTTTTTTTTTAATACTACCTACAGTAAGGCATTTGACCATTATGTTATTTGAAGTGATACCCGAATAAGCGAACGCTCTCAAACATAGCTGCCCAAACATACAGTGTAGTTTTACAACTCACCGCCAGAGACGCTGAAGTGCTGTTAAAATTCTCTAAGATTTTTATAAGTTACTAAGTTCTAGACCTACTTTGGTTTTTTTATTACTACTACTTACTTGCGAATTTGCATTTACATCTGGGTTCTCTCACGATTTTTTACAGGAAGAATCATCAAGAGTCGCTGATACAACCGAGCAAAGAGATGTTGCAAGCTCTGTTGCCGTTTGAACGCAAGTACGATATCACTAGGCTGAGAGAACTGCCGTGGTCTGTCATATTTCACACCTAGTGGATAAATATAGTACTAAAATATGTCAAGTTTAATCATATTGAAGGTGTGTGGAAGTGCTGCTGTCAGATAGTGATCTAGCGCTCCCTCTAGAGTATAGAAGTGATAAGTTTCAGTTTGTCTAAGTGCGAAGATTTAGTTTAGTTTGTTTGCTTTAAGAGCGTTTTAGAATAAAGCCTGATACTTAATTACTGGGTAGTTTTATTGACTGGAGTTTAGTTAATAGAAAATAATATTTAGTCATGATTTTGTAGAGCAGCTCATTAAAAAACCTTATCCTAAAAGTAGGTCCGAAAATTTATACCAGGATTGTTTCCGAAGTATTACAAAACAGCAATCTAATTTTTCTTCTAAAGATTTAAAGGAAACCTTAAAATGAATGTACCTACTACCATCCTAGGATCTAAATAATAACTTGATCTCAGTTCTCCGATAAGTCAAATGTGGACCTACTGTTGCATAAAGGTCAGTGAGTTATCTCGACATTAATGTAGGGTTCAACTCGAATTCATAGTTAGAAATTAAACAGCATTAGGTTATTAGAGTCCAAAGACAAAATAAAGTTAGTTAAACTTTTCACCGATAGGGGGCGCTGATATATTGCTCTGATTATTTTTATTTTCAATTTGTGACTATGAATTCGTGCTATGCCTCTCGAAGTATGCGCAAACACTTTGCAATCTAAACCCAGAAATAATGATAAACCAATCCATAGCAAAGAAAGCAGACATTAAAGTAGTTTTAAATATACTAAAACTATTTTAATTGGTTAATTAACGTCAGTCTGTTAATAGAGATTGTTTTTATTTTTCCTTACATGTATACATAATACTGAATTAGGGATAGTAGATTTAATTAGTAAATTAATAGACTTTAGCTTCGCGGGAGAATACAATGTTAGTTTAACACATAGGTTTTACACCTCAACCCAAGCGAGAGAGTGGTAAATATATCTGATACAGTGACACTAAAGTAAATATATTGTTATCACTAAACACTAATTAATAAGTAGTTGTTTTGTAAACTAACGTAAGCCATATTTATTAAAATTATGTGCATGCGGTCTAAAGGAGAAGCTCTAAACGCGTATAGACGGATTATGTTAGTAAGTCTAGACCGTATACACATAATATTATCTACTAATAGGTGTTAAGCAATTGCTTTACTCAGATGCATTTACCACTAATGATGAAAAACAGATAAGCGACACCATGAATACTATTTGTAGAATTATTTATGTACAAATCAGTATTTACTATTTGAAACCATATTATACTATTAAATGGTTATAAACACTTTTTAAAGGTTGACTCTCATACAGGAGTCAATATACAGTGCATTTTATGTACTATGCAAATAAAATCAATAGTTAAACATCACAATAAGTTAGCAGAGCAAAATTTTTAAGCCCCCAAGCAGTGCCATAACTATATCTAGGTTTTTAGTGTGACTTTAAAATAGTACTAAGATGAATATATCAATAAGTTGCTGATATTGCATTCAAATTAGTAAGGTGCACTTTGTAGTAAAGACAAAGTTGTATAAGTGCACAGTTATAAGTAGTTATGCTGTTGTGTTTAATATGGTTACACTAGCTTAGCTTTACATTTTTGTATGTTGTTTTGACTGAGATTATATAAAAAATAAAGTTGGAAATCCCTTACTCTGTAACATAAATCTAACTGTCTAGTTCTGAAGTTGTGTTAGAGATTCAGAAATAACTACTCACTAACAGACTAGCATATTTTTTATGGACTAGATTAGGTATTGCAAATTGAAGGAAATTTTATAGCATTACCTTACAACTGCAACAAAGATACATGAATGGTTAAATATTGCCAGCTAGCATAATGCAGAGCTCAAACAAAACCTGAAGCAGTTAATGTTGACTTATACTGCAGGAAAAATAACTCCAAATTTAGTTTTTTTTTAACTACTGATTTTTAGCAAAATTTGTATTGATATTTACAAATTTTACAAGGTTTACTCGTACTAAAAACCTATCAAGCATTTGTCTCATTTATACTGTCAAAATAAATAAAAAATAAGAGATAAAAGAAGAGAGACAAGAAGAGAAAAGAGAAGAAAGCAGAGTAATCTCTTATTCTTTTTTCTTCAAACAAGACAGAGAGACAAAGAAAAGTTTTGATTGATGCATAAATATTGCCTGGTCTCTCTTAATGTGTAATTTTTTCTGCAGTATCAGAAAGGTAGCTCAAGCTAGCCAAGTCCTCAATGCAGTGTGGTGTGAGACCTATGCAGCTCGGCGGTGGAGCCCCGAGCCTGCGCCATCATGTTCTCAATCCTATTGGTGGTCTCCCGGACCATGGAGAACTCAGACAAGTCGGGTAGGTCCAACACAATGTGGGCAGAGAGACGTTTGTAAACAGAACTAGAATCTTTTTTATTTCGCCTACTTTCCTCATACTTTAGCTGTTGTTTTAGAAATATAGACTGCTTCAGCATCTCTTGGATGTTCTTGAAACTGTTTGCGGCCGCGTCCATTGATTTCACTGCGCTGGAAATGAGAAAATATACAGTTGAATGAATTACTTATAACGATATAGGTACAACAGAGCTACAATTTATTTAAAATGTTAGCTATATACCCACAATATTGTTCCCACTCTATTAAAAATAACACAGATCCCAAAAAAACTTTTGATTAGGTACACTGGTAATGATCAATGCTGCACAGAAGGAATTATAATGTATGGGTATTTAAAAAGCTGAATATTGGCTCTCATTATTTTATAATAGTTATCTTAATTAGCAGGTCCAAGTAAGTATAAAAACCAAGTAGGTAGTAGTACCTGAGGGCATACTCCACATCATAGCACCTTCCTTGAAGCTCGTGTTGCAGTTTAGTGACCTCCACCCGCCGCTCCACCATCGGAGGCAGTGCTTTGCGAACATGTTCCTGCAGACGATACAACGCTAGCGAGGGCTCGTTGGCCACTATATGCATATTCTCCGATATCCTCTCGGCAGCTGAAAAAATATGAAACAAAAACTTTGATCGAATCGAACATTCAGTAGGTACTGAGAAAATCGTAAGACAAAATACTAGTAGGTAAGTATGCACAAACCTTTTTTAGATTTAGACTCTAGTTCCGAATCACCTTGATATACGAAAGCCATTGTTTATTTCTCTTGCTATGAAAACTATTTACATTCTAAAGATTCAGAGCTATTATAATTTATACAGATCTAACTAAGTTTTAAACGAAACTAAACAAAGTATTTTCTTTTATTTTGTTTGATTTCGATGTTACTAAATGTCAGACTGCCTTTAATTGCTAATGCTGCCATCAATAACTCTTTAAAATAGACTACCTACAAGTCAATGATATAGAAATATACTTAGAAAAAGTTATTTCCAATTTGCTCAAATTAAAATTTAATTATAAAGTGCACATGACTGTCCAGAAAATCAAAATAGGTAATAGACGTAATAGTTATGAAAAATATGGAAATAAATCACACGTAGAAAAAAAACTAATATGTTAAATTTCTATACTGGCAAGGACGATGAAAAAAAAAACGATAACGGATAATTTCTACCTACCAAAGTTTTGGTGATACCACAATGAATCAGGAAACTATTCTCCCACATAAGCAAGTTGAATGAGTTCACGTTAGAATTTATATTTGAGCAGATAACTCTGCGCGGGGATTAAATTGGAACTAAAATGTTCTGATTGCAATTTGATCATGGTCAATTCTTGGCATAAGTGCTGCCGCCAGTCGCGCGCAAAGTTATGTTGAACGGACTCTAGTAGTACAACTTCAATAAAGTTCAAAAGTTCAGTCAGTTGTTTATTGTAAATTTCAGTAAATTGACTTGTGGATAACCTAATATTTTTATTTCGAATCTCTTAACAATATGGCTTAGAAATTTTCTTACTGATGTTCACATAGTAACACATGTTTTAAATCAACCCTTATCTGTATGATAAGTTAAGTCCAAACTAATACTACCTACTTATCAATTTATTGTTATCAAGCAAGGGCAGGGGTAGTTACAATTCAAATAAATTTCATTTCCGAAGCTACTGTGTTCTAATTGTGTTGAAAATTTGGTTAAATTTTGTTTGTCCCTAAATAATTTTGTTTTTGATCATGGAAGTTGTACCAAAATCAAATTCTTATCGTAATAGTAGAAAGGTAAGTGTCATTGTAACTGTGTAAATATATGAGGTAAGAAAGTGTTTTCTTTTTTCCGATTATTACTAAAGCATACAATATAAAACTAAGCTAAGTAAGTTGTACTTACTTATAATTTTATTATTTCAGGAACCAACATTGCTCAACACCTTGTTCAGTTCATGTCTGAATCTTATGTTCCCGATCAGAATGTTGCTGCGATTGTATTCATTTATAATTTTAATGTTTGACATTGCATGGGTGATGATAAATGCAGTATGTGCAGTACTGCAAGCTGGTTATGAATTTTTCCGTCCACCTCCTTTAAAGTCAGTGAGAATGGAAACAGTTTTGGTAAGGAAACTTAAGTGTTTATAAAAAAAGTACTTTAACTAGTAGGTACTTATATTGTATTTTCTCTTAAAACTTTTTTAGTTATTATAGGTACTGGATTTAAAAAAAACATTACTTAATGTTTCAGGTGATTGGTTCCGGTAGAGGAGTGGGACGAGAATTAGCTATTCAGTTGTCAGATTTGGGAGCCACAGTGCTTTGTGTTGATCAAAATAAGAGTACAAATGAGGACACTGTTCAATTTATTAAGAAAAGAGGAGGCTCAGCTGCTTTATACACCTGTGACATTACTAAGAAAGAAAATGTGCAGTTATTAGCTGCTCAGGTAAAAAAAGATGTAGGTTTTGTAAGCATGCTGTTCTACTGCTGTGGTATACCAAGCCCTAGGTCACTACTGACTCAACCACCCCAAGATATTCATCTCACTTTGGATCTTACATTAACATCTTACTTTTGGGTGAGTACTGCCTTTAATAATCATGACACTTATTGTTTATTAGTCATAGCGCACTGTTACTGCAAAAAGCTCTTAGTGACCTACCAATTAATTATTTTCCTCATTAATTGCAAAAACAATTACTTAATACATGTTCATGAATCATAATGAGTCCACACATTATTATTATTAACCATGGTACTTTAATTCTGCAGCTCATTGAACACTTCTTGCCAGACATGAAAGCCAAGAACCACGGTCACATAGTGGCGCTGACTTCAGTAGCTGGTCTGAGCTACTTGAAAGATCAGATGCCTCTGAGTGTGGCTCAGTTTGCAGTCCAGGGCCTGGCTGAGAGTCTGATGGAAGATCTCAGAGTTAATAAGATAGATGGAGTACATGTCACACTCACTCACATCTACCCATTCATTGTGAGCGAGGAGAGTCCCAATATTGTACGACTAAGGTAAGCATATTTTATTTTATTGTGAATTAATATGTACATTTTATTATAATCAACATACTTTGTTGATAGTTTCCTTATAGTTTGTAAAACAAAGGCACTATTACATACATGCATTTAGTTTATCACAGTATGTGATAATGATTGACCTTGATAATGTGTACTATCTTCGCTAATATCTTTACAACCGATAACACTGGCCTTAGATGAAAAAAATACTATAGATAGACTGGATATGTAGTTATTAGAGCAGCTTACAAATTCATTTTACACAAATAATAACCACACTATTCTGATTTCATTTTTAAATAAGTAAATAAATTTAATCAATTTCCAATATTTGTACTGGGTCAGCAAATAGAGCAGCCCTAGGAAGTACTTGGAAAATAAAAAATGTCAAAGGTAGAGTGGAATAAATCCTCACAATTACTAAAATGACATTGTGATTATTGTTTATATTTTTTAAAATACATACTTAATTAAAATGAAATTTTAAAAAAGTTTACTGTTGCGGTACCAATGTATAACAACACAATGATGAAAATATTATCTATTTCTTTACAGGATTCCTAGTTACTTCGGGACAATAAGTCCAGCAGCAGCTGCACAGTCTATTTTAGACAGTGTCAGACGTAACTACCCGGAGGCTTCAGTGCCTAAACATCTACTTTGTCTCGGACATCTGCTGCGAGTCCTACCTCGGAAGGCTACCGTTCTCATTAGGGATTTACTAGATACTGGTGTAGATTTTGCATAAGTAATAAGAACTATCAATTAGTAAAAAAAGATTAGATATGGATACTAAGACTGATTTAGGCCTAATATTTTATAAAAGTGTAGATTACACAATGTAGTAATCACTTTGATAAAGTGATGTGGTAGGTATAAATACTTTTTGATTTTTAATTTTACGTTTAAGTACTTATTAAAATATGAATGAAAATAATGTTCTTAAATGTGTTTTGCATACATTAAATATCTTAAACTATTTAAATAGGGAATCTTAAAAGTATTTTCATAATAATATGTACTTACACATTCGAATTATTTTAATATAATATGTTAATTTCAAGAAGCAAAATAATTTTGACAAATAAGACGATTTTGAGCCTGATTCCGAGTTTGATTTTACTCCATAATTTATTTTTTTTGAGGCCTTGGTTTATTTCACGTTAATCCAAGACCAAAAAAACTAGGAATTCATTAATTTGTTAAAAAAAACAATGTTTATTGCACAAAAGTCTGTTATAAGCCTGTCGGACATGCAATATAATTTTATTATTGTAGGTAGTTTGTAATTTTGTAAGACTTTGTTTTCTATTCTATTTTTTAAATCATCAAAGTTAATATTTTATATATTTTACAAGATATTTCGCCTATCTTGTAAGTGTGATCTTGAACTTTTTCTTTATTTTTTTTAGTTTTAATTTATTTTGCGAAACATTTACTTAATTTAGTTTATAGTTAAGACATGTACCCTGTACATACGGTTTAGCTAAAACTATTTCAAATAAATATGGAAGCAAAATTCTACCAAACATTAATACAATTTTGACCACGGGTAACATTATTGTTTTCTGTCCTCCAGCGCAGCGCCACCTGTCGTTAACTTCGTTTCGTTTTGCGTTTGCGAAAAAATTACAAGTGAAGTGAAATTGTATTTGATTTGTTCGACTTTTGCAAAATATTATATTACCAAATTGTGTGTCGTGCATGAATTTGATGTGGGAAAATAAGATATCTATCTACTGACCGTCCTCGACTTGCAAGTTCACCTTTTTCGGTAAGTTTTATACAGCGTCTAATATTATTATCCAACTGAGTAGCACCTTACAAAGCCGATCGATATTACGAAAAAACTGACATTAAATGCTAGTTTTCAACTATTAAGTAATGAAAGATTATTGTCAAGATGATTATCTGTATAATAGGATAATATAGATTAACCACTGTGTGTGTGTGGTGTAGCTCTATCCATATAGTTCGTCCTCTAAGAGCTTTCACTATTTTACCAAGCTTTTCTTGAGCTTATGACCCAATAGACCCACTTATTTTAAGTAAGACTTTTGAGTTTTTAAATAATTATATACGTGTTCGTTTTAAAATGATTTAGGAATTCGAATTTAGAATTTAACACATTACAAGAAAATCATAGAAGGCAAGAATATGCTGAAAAAAAGACAGAAAATATTGAAAATCCGTTTTTTTATGTGTTACTTATGTCTTGTTTTATACAGTTCTCTCAAACCTCTTTTATACTCCACTCCAACCTACAGAAGTTGAATAAAGTCAAGCGACTCACATAATTTGCATAAAAGTAGAATGAATACCGTTCACCTGCACCTAAATATTATTTATTCATCTATGTATATAATAAACCTGTATAACATCACATTACCATCTGATTAACCTGACCATTCTAATTCTAATTCTAAGGTGGGGGCGATGAGTCCTGCACGGACATCCCGCTTGGGGCGTTTTGTGCATTTCCCCCATTTCTGCCTAGACCAGCCAGCCAAGCTCCTTGAAATATCGGAGCACAGCCTTGGGTCTCTGGCATACTAGTTCCACTCCTACTCCCGTCACGGCAGGAGTTGTGGTATAAGAAGTGGAACTGCTTGCACCGTCAAGTGATGTTTCTGTTTGAGCCTGTCTTAGCTTCTTTCTTTCCTCTTTTGTTGCTTCGCAGTGTAGTAACACATGCTCCACGGTCTCGTCATTTGTCATACAGCCTCTGCACAGAGGGCTGTCTGTCGTTCCAATAGTGTACTGGTGATAGTTCAGATCACAGTGTCCGGTAATCACTCCAACCAGTAGACGTAAATCTGATCGGCTAAGTTTTAAAAATTTATTAGTTGCCTTCCTGTCTACCTCTGGTAAGAACATCTTGGAGTGCCGACAGTCTTTTCTATTTTTCCACAGATTTTGTTGTTCTTTCTCTGTATATGCCCGCAGCAGATTTCGCGTCTCCATCGCTGTGGGTTTACATAGTTGTCTGACATCTGAAATGTTTTCAGTTTTTTTCGTTCCTTCCTTTGCTAACGTGTCCGCTTTATTATTTCCGTAGCATGAGTCATGACTTTTGGTCCACATAACTGTGACGTTATGCTTCTCCGCGAGTGTTTGTAGTGCTAGATGGCATTCCGAAAGAACTCTTGATCTCGTTGTCGGTTTTCTGAGTGCATAGATGACAGCGGCACTGTCAGTGATGAATTTCAAGCAGATATCGCTTGTCGGTGTTTGTGTGAAATTATTCTGGTTCACCGTTCTGACTGCCAGTAGCAGACCCATTGCTTCCGCTTGAAAGACTGTTGTGGTTTTAGGTAGTGCTTTGGATTCTGTGATTTTTAAATCATGTGAATAAAGTCCACAGCCCACACCGTTTTTATTCTTTGCTCCGTCTGTATACACATGGTAGACTGTTTGGATGTCTTGATTATTCACCGATGTGTTACCATCTGTCAACAGTGCATATTTTTTATTATCTAAGTATGTGTTAGCTACTTTGTCTGTCCCCAGGATGGCATCCGGGACAATGTCTGTAGCTTTGTCCAGGATCCTTGTGTGTTTCGTATTGGACCCTATTCCTTTCCATTGATTCGTGGATTTGATTCTTAGTGCTGACGCCATTGCCTCTTGTTGTATGTGTAATTGCAAGGGCGTCAGCCCTAGTATGGAATCCAGAGCGGCTGATGGAGTTGATTTACTGCATCCACTAATCAGTGAGCAAGCCAGCCTCTGGGTTTTCTGGAGTTTTGCGATAGTTGTGGTCAGATTCGTTCTTGGCCACCATACTACACTGCCGTAGGTGAGTACCGGCCTTACTATCACAGTGTATAGCCAGTGGCATAGTTTGGGCTTGAGACCCCAATCCTTTCCTACCGCCCTGGTGCACTGCCATAAAATATTTGTTGCCCTTGTGGTAACAAGGTCAATTTGTTTTCTCCATAAAAGCTTACTATCTAGCCATATTCCAAGGTATTTAACCTCTTTACTGAGCGTTAGTTCTGTTCCAAATAGTTTTGGAAGTTTTAACGCTGGTATCTTGACTTTTTTAGTGAATAGCACCATTTCAGTTTTGTTTGGATTAACGGAGAGTCGGTGACGCTCGCACCATGCTTCCACCAAGTTTAATGCTCTTTGCATTTTTACGCAGAGCGTTGTTTCCGAGATACCTGATATCATGATTGCTAAATCGTCGGCATACCCGATAGTGGTGATGCCTTCTTTATTGAGCAGCTCGAGGAGTTCGTTAGCAACTATAACCCATAGTAGAGGGGATAAAACCCCTCCTTGTGGGCAGCCCCTGGTGACTTTGCACCGTGAGTTGTTCGATGACTTGATGCTCGCTGCTCTGTTTGACAACATTGTCGTGACCCAGTCGTTCACGCGTTCATCGACGTTGTGTGCTCTCAACCCACTCTTTATACTGTTAAACGTAGTCTTGTCGAAAGCGCCCTCTATGTCAATAAATGTTGCTAGGCATGACTGTTTGTTTTCGATAGCAGATTCTATTTTATATACCACGTGGTGCAGAGCGGTCTCCGTGGACTTGCCAGACTGGTACGCATGTTGATTTTTGTGCACCGGTCTTGTAGTGAGTGGATCACTTCGAATATATTTGTCACATAGCCTTTCCAAGGTCTTAAGAAGAAAGGAGCTGAGACTAATGGGTCTATAGGACTTCGGGTCCGTGTAGTCGCTTTTTCCTGGTTTAGGTAAGAATACTACTTTGACTTCTCTCCATGCCTTAGGAATGTATTTCCAGGCTAGGCATGCTCTAACCTGACCATTATTCATGTTTCAGTTCCTATCCACTCCTGGCTTAACCCATCAAGAGATCCTGCCTTATACCATTCCTGCATTTCACATACAACTAAAGAATAATAAAATTATTATGCTTTGATTTACCTCTTTTGGTAATGCGACCAGTATGTTGGGCACGCTGCCCTCTGGTAGTGGGCTGGAGCACTTAGATTACCTATCTTTAGGCTTTTCTAAAGATTTTCTAAGTGCCCCTTTTTTGTAGTAGTTTGAAGTAGTATTTTTAGTTTTTCTTCCCTTGTTTTTATATTTTATTATTGTAAATAAAGGTTTCCTCTTTTGGCCTTTAAGATATGATGTTGTATAATTCTACTGTTATGGCATTATCAGATCTGATATTTACATGGTCATTCAACCAGTCAAGATCAGTTGTAGTGAATTCTAACAAAGACTTAGATTTTTTTTAAGTCAGATAAACTCACTCTTATCTACAACGGGTTAGTCCATCTAGTTATACTAAGTGTTTTTATAAAGATCAATCTTTATCAAACCATCCATGATAAAAAGTTATAAAATTATGTAAATCTAGCTACCTACCTATATATTTTTCGAGTAATATCATTACATAGTTTATATATCTGTTGCGGGTTGAACCTGGATGAGATTGGCACAGGACCAAGACTATTGGCATGACAAGAGAGAGAGGCCTATACTTAGCAATGGACCGGCTGTGGATGAAGATGATGATATTGAGTATTTCTAGTATGATAGGGTCCAAAAGCCAATTGCATACTCAATACAGGAATGAAGAACTACTAAGTACTTAATGAAAATATCTTTAAGGTTATGATTATATTCACTGTTCAAATACTGATTAGAGTCCAAATTGGTAGCTGTTACTGATGTGACAGTTTTGATATAGTACCTAGCTGAGTAGAGAGGCAATATCAACTATAGAAAATGACTCTGCCCAGGTAGGTTTTGATTTCAGTAATTTGCATAAATGTTGGAATATTTTTGGCAGCCATTTCATTCCCAGCTTTTGATTAATTACTTCTTAATGACACAAAGCATTAGCACCCTCTAATTTTATTGTTAATTTGACAAAGAATAGCTGCAATTTGTAGATTCAATATCATTTTCAGAAATGGTCATGTTTAAAAATGAAAATGGATTAAGAAAAAATATCTCATTATAGACTGCTTCAAATTATTAATTTTCTGTATGAAAGCTCACAGTAAAAGCTAAACAAAGATTGGGACATTTTAAAAATTACCATTTAATATCCAGAGTTTTGAAAAATCATTCAATGCTAGGTAAAGTGAGTGTCAGTTGTGCTGTTCAAACACTTTCCTCTGTACGGGATCTATTTAACTGCTAAAACTTATAAATGTTAATCCTTAGATGTTTCTGTGGGGCAGCGCTACACAATACCAATCTATACTAATATTATAAAGCTGAAGAGTTTGTTTGTTTGTTTGAATGTGCTAATCTCAGGAACTACTGGTGCGAATTGAAAAAATATTTTTGTGTTGAATAGACCATTAATCGAGGAAGGCTTTAGCCTATATAACATCACGCTGCAACTAATAGGAGCCAAGAAGCAATGGAAAATGTGGAAAAAACGGGGAAAATTATTCATCTTTGAGGGCTTCCGTCGCTGCGAAAACGGTTCAAAATTCAAAGAATTAATGCCCAAAATAACTATTCCACGCGGACGAAGTCGCAGGCATAGCTAGTGTATAATAAAATAATAAATATTTCAGGACATGTCATTACTAAACTAATATTAAAAAAAAAAATTATGTATGATTTCATATTTACAATCACATCATTGCAAGTGGGACTAAGTTTAGTTGTAATTCAGTTAGTATGCACATAGATGCATTGTAAACCACTTCAGATTGAAACCATGTGACCATATTATGTAAATTTTTCTAACATAACAACATTGTAATTTTTAATTTTACACAGATTACAGTTTGTGTAGTATCAAATTTAATTAATTACAATGTACCTACAAGATGTGTAAAGAGAAAGTAATTGATGTGATATATGACAACACAGTTATTATTTAGGGAGTCTTTCATAGGAAATAAGCACCATGCTAATTTATTTGGGTATCATTTAACAATGTCATTGACCCATCTTACAGCCGGACGACCAACTCTTTTCCTGACTGTTCTTCACCACCACTCTCTTCTTTTCAACTTCTTTTCTCTATTGTTTTTCCTTCTAACCACATATATTAACTAAACGGTTTTCACTCACGTGTAAATCGCGTAAGTTGTTTACGCGTTTCGGATGTTATGACATCCATCTTCAGAACGTATGTTCTGGGACCGCGGCAGCACGCAGACTGCGCGCCGCCGCGCGAGCGGCCCGCCGGGACACGGGCGCGGGGGCCTGAGGTGGTGGGGGTGGAGGCGAGGCGATGTTACTACTCCCGGCCGCTTCGTCCTCGGGACGCTCCACTGCTTCATCAGGGACAGCAACATCGACCGATGTACCAGCGCATACAAAACTGACCGTATCTTGATCCAAAGTTTCAATGATCCTTCTCTTTGTCATCGTATTAAGAGCTGGGACCCACGCCGGTGGAAGCGCCCATCCACGGTCTCGGTTGAAATTCGGGTAGCGGTTGATCTCTATAGCCTCTCGTACTTTCCGCGGAATAAAAGACTTCTCTCTCGCCAGCACAGAAGCTTGATCAAACCGAATGTAATGCTGTACATCCGAGAGCCGAGAGTTTTACACGTGAGTGAAAACCGTTTAGTTAATATATTGATAATATGTCTCACGAAAGTTTCTAACCACATGTTTTGGCCAGCTTAATTTTAAACAGAGGTACTTATTACAGCTGAATAAATCTGCACAACTTAACATAAACTAATGAATAAAAAAATAAAATAAAAGAGAACGCATCTCGGTTTCCTGCAGACTCAACCGGCATTTAAATCCGGCGGCGCAGGTGTGGCGCCAGATCGTTTTCCAAACAGCGGTTTTTCCTACGTTAAATTTGAATAAGCCATTATTCTCGGCCCTCCTTATTGAACGTTTGGCTACGAATTATTGATATTCTAGAAACGTAACTGAGTAAAAAAAAAACCGCGAGATAGTAAACCGCCGGCGTCACGGTTGAGTTGACCCATTAGCGACCAACTCCGACTGGTTTGGTAGCATTCAGTTATTTCCGAGCGAACTAGCAAGCTTTGTATGTGAGAGAGAGATAAGATGTGGATGCATTTCTGACCCGACATTTGTAAGTATTTTCAGTTCTATAGGTTCAATTATTCGTACAAGTTTGGTAAATCCACCGGAACAAGTCGTCGAGAAATCCTCGCGTTGCTGTTATTGAGTTTCTTTTGCAAAGGAATGAATGTTCTGCCCGAGGAGCAATATCTTCTTGGGGGAGATGGTGGTAGGGCTTAGTGGAATAGCACGTGGAGGGTTAATAAACTGGTATAGTCGGTTCAGAGGTGGTTTTTATTTGTGGGATAAAAAACCACCTCGGAGGGTGACTCCGTGAAGGAGACAAGATTTGTATTTGATTTATTTAATTAATCAAGTCATAACTGAATGTTAATTAACAATATACGACTTTTTTATTTGGTAAGGCGTTAGGTTTAATTAATTAACTCGGGTATACCTGCGGACGCTGTTTCTTAATTTTAAACATAATTGGTTTAAAAATCAGGAAAACTTATGAATATATCAGCAGGTAGGTACATGTTTTTTTTACTAGCTAACACTAACATCTAAAAGTAATCGTCATTAAATTACCTAGGTTAGGTAGGCACCTACTAAGGCTGATTTCTATCCGTGCGACCACAAAGTAAGCCGCACTAGAAACAGGCAAGTAAGCCAGCAGCACAACCTAGACTGACCTGGATAAGGCTGCTTTATCTCGGCACGCAGGGTGCTCCGTAATTAAAACCAGCCCCTGCGGTCGCTTCATCAACTAGGTAAATACTGGCAACCCTGGTAGGCCTGTGTTGCCAGTTGCCAGCCAGCGATTTCATGTTTGTTTTACGACGACGTTTATGAAATAAAAGCCGACCGCTTAATATGCTCAAGCGGTGCCATCGGGCTTATTTTACGCTTTAAAGTTTTGCCCCGGATTAATTTTTATTACTAGGTTTACTATAGTCGTTAAATGTGTAGGAATAAGAATAAAATTAAAAAAGCTATGAATGCTGTTAAACTGAGACTCATCTAAGCCATATTAAGTCAGATCAGTGTTTTTCAACCAAAAACCAATTTCCATCTTTAAAGAAATAGGTACTAGAAATCGTCTTCTATGGTCATAGAAGTAATTAAAAATGAAACACAACAGTTTTTTATGACATTTTCAGTACTGTACGCTACTTTGTAAGAAGACACCGTCTCATCTGGCCCTTACAAGGCTAGATAGCTGCTATGAAGTCCATAACCATGCCCAAACAAAGATAAAGTGTTCCGATATCCAAATATAGTTCGATTCGAACTTACTAAACAAGGTTACACGTGGGATTTAGTAACATTTTTTTTGTGTAATTCGAACAGACCAAGTTTTATAACTTTAAAATAATAGGTAAGTATGTACCTATCAATCAATATTTTTTTGAAGAGAGATGTTCGTGTACAGTCCGTCCAAAAAGAGTAGAAATTAATGTTTATGGAACTAACTTTATTCTGTGGCTGGCAACACTTTATTAAAAGTTAAAAGTCAATCTTGTCATAAAAAGTACTCTGTGATCTTGTCACTTGCTTGTCATTGTTACGAAAACATTGTTTGTTTTCATTTGAATTATTGCTTATTTTCTAGTTTAATACAAAAACTTGACGCATGTAATCGAAAAATGAATAAAACAATCCGCAGCGGCACTCGTGAAGTGATATATAAAGTGTTTATGCGATGTTTAGCCGAATTCCAAGCCGGTATATTGCTTACGGACATGGAAGATGTTTATATACGAACAGCGGATCTGACTGGTAAGTTATGAGTTAATACAGTATTTCTATGTCGCTTTACACTCTTTTAACTAGAAATTTCTTATCCAAGAGTGGACTTTTCATGCAATATTTACTTTGATATCTAGCGTTGAGGTTATGAAAATTAGTCTTTGATACTTACCTAACAATACTGTTATTATTTTCAGGTAAATCCGAGAGTACAATAAGACGAATAGTTTCGGAAGGATCCAAAAATAAAGGAAAGTTCGGTACTCCTGCTAAACATGGAAAGGGACGACCAACAAAACTTAGACGATTTTGACTTGTGTGCAATCCGACAAAAATGCATTATTTCTATAGTGTAAGAAAAGAAGTCCCTACATTAAATAAAATACTTACTGTGGTAAGAGAAGATCTTGGTTTCGTTGGAAGTCGAGCCCAATTACACAAAATTTTAAAAACTATTGGTTTTAAATACAAAAAATGCAAATCTAACAGAAAAGCTTTGATGGAAAATACTAATATATGTATTAAAAGAGAAAAATATTTAAAATTATAAATGATAACCGTAACTTACTTGAAGAGTTGCAAAAAGACATAGTATATCTAGATGAAAGTTACATTCACTCATCATATAAATTAAAAAAAAATGTTGGCAATCTATTGATACTGAAGGAGTTATACAAGACATTTCAAAAGGTAAAAGATGGATTATCATAAATGCAGGAAGTGAAAAAGGATTTGTACCTAACTCTCTTCTAATATTTAGTGGAAATAACAAACAGGAAGACCATCATTCTGAAATGAATGGAACAAACTTTAATAAGTGGGTAATTGAGAAGCTCATCCCGAACCTAAAATAACCTTCCATTATTAGTGTCGAATATTTAGATTTTGATCTATTGGATGAATAATTTTATAAATATTTTGTAAATAACACTGAACTCTTGTTTTATTATTTAACTAGCTACGCCGCTTAGTTTCACCCACGTAGTTCTAGAATACTACAACAAAAAAATACTGACTATTCCTGTGCCAGGTTTCATCAAAATGCGTCAAGTAGATTTTACATCAAGGAGTACTAAGTTAGCTTAGAATCACCTCAAAACATTAATGCCAATAATGCAATAAATAATAAGCAAGTATCAAATCTATTTATAGTACAGCATCGGGGATACCAGTAAAACGACAGTGGCGCCCTCAATTTTTGTCTACTCTTTTTGGACGGACTGTACTTACCTTCATTTTCCAGAAGGGATTAAATAAATCCTCCCCAAAAAGATTCTTTTACTATAGTAAATTTTTCAGGCACCTTCAGCTGAGATACCTACGTAAGGCGGTAAATATCCGAATATTACGTCTGCTCATCGTTTGTGGCAATTATCTCTAATCTCATTCTCGTAAATTAATTATATTCGAGCTTAATATTCGGTATTGCACGGATCTACGGTATGGCGGCTACGACCTACGTTTTCCCTAATTTATTATTTTGCTTTTTATTAATACCGCTACGCTTTTTTCTGGCTATTAAATATCATAAAAAAAAAATGTTTCTCTTGCACACCGTTACATAAAAAAAATCGAATCTTTGATGAAAAATGATTTTTTAAAACAAACTATCCAAACTAACGATGCAAAGCTCTCCAGCCGAAATTAAATGAAACCGCAAAATCTGTTACAGTTCGTTACTCTGAAGTTTAATAATAGTTCTTACATGACTCGACGGAATGGCAACACGAAACAGTTTTAACTTGCCTCATTTTCTGACTTGCCCGTCAACCAGATGTGAGCCCTTAGAACCGGGTTCTATTAACAATAGCTATGGAAGCAAAACCGTGTATGCCACTCAATATATTATATTTTTTAAACATAAATCCTTTAAAAAATGCCAATACCTATCAACAAGTCTAGTGATAAATCACAGGGATATAGAACTATACTACATAGTGGCTACATGCAACTTCATAAAAGTATGACACAACTTCTGTGTGCAACTTGAATAAAATCGTGACATAGGTACGT
Organism: Macaria liturata; assembly: GCA_964023185.1. Classification (NCBI taxonomy): domain Eukaryota; kingdom Metazoa; phylum Arthropoda; class Insecta; order Lepidoptera; family Geometridae; genus Macaria; species Macaria liturata. Next base: position 1,447,636 of record OZ026813.1, on the reverse strand, counting down.
GTGATGTACGTACCTACGTACACATAGACAACTCGTGTTCATTGTTCAACATTTTTTATGTATATCAAAGTAGGTATATAAAAATGTTTGTAGCTCTTCGTACATGTCTTTCATAGATAAGAACTAGCTATCTGAAATATATTTTCTAAATAACTACGACATAAAATCTCGACCTACCCTACATATTTGCCTTTTAAAAACCTAGTTGCCGTGAGCGAATAGAACAAACAATTGGTTGCCAACCTTTCTTTGAGTTTATTTCCTTTCTATAATGTATGCTTCTTGCACATGGCGTTTGTATATTTTATATTGTAGGTATCTTGTTGTTAGAACATTCAATTCGTTTGTAACTTTTGTCCTGGATACAATGACAAAAGATCGTGCGTTACAATTGAAGTACATTTTAAAAAGAGGTAAATATAAAACCGAACATTATGATGCGTAAAAAGTAGATAAATGCATACCAGTACTGGTAAAAAAGTGGCTTCAATTAACAAACTAGACACCTAGACATTGTGGTATGGTTACCAGAACTTTCGTTTTGTACGTCTATGTACCTACATTAGCATTACAATAATTTCATGTTAGGTCTTTATAAATTCCTGCACATATTATATTATTGTGGCCTATCTAATCCCCAGCCTAATCGCGGACTCACTACGACTCCCCGTTATAAATTGTTCGGGAAACGTCCCAAGATTAATAGTTGTGAACCTCTTGACGTTTGTTAAGTGAAAGGAGGGATAGGTTGTGAGGTGTGGAGGAAATACTGGACATCTTGCACCGTCAGCCACCTTCGGGTCACGTCAGGCACGTCAGCTGTCAAGACGGACTCACGGCCATTCATCATTCTGTCAATCTTGTACGCATGTTTGTTAATTCATCTCAAACTTGATTACTGAGTGTTTGGTTGCCATCTTTTTATTACCGTGCTAGGAAACCATGCATGTTTTTGTTACCTTGTTGCTAGATGTTAAGTTTATTTTTCTACTTAGTGATAAACCGCACTTGTAAACAGTTTTACTTGTAAAGCTTAACTTAGCTGTTAAGTGTCGATAAAATGTTTTCTTCGGCTGACAACATAAATAAGTTTTAACGCTAAAGATTTTTCCTAGGTTCTGTTTGGTTTAACTAGAGTTGATACAACAATAAAGAATAGTGACAATGACCTCATTCTCAATGATCAAAACATCTTAACATTTCCCAATAACGGCAGCTTTCAGAAATCCATTTTGACGTCATTTGAACCGCAGCAGAAGGCATTACGGAGGAGCAATGAAATGTCGCTTAAAAGCTTTTATGTTTTCCGGACAACGGAGCGGCGTCAGACACTCGACGTATGAATTATAGCGCAATAGTCAGCGATAACTTCTAAATGGATCCTTAGATGCTTTTCATGAGGACCTCTTGGAAAACGTAAATCTGATTATTTATATTTACGATTCTTAACTTCAGTTTTAACTGCTGTAAAGTCTAAACCTTTTGTGGAATAATGAATGTCTCTAAAATCTAGAGTTGACTTTTTTTACACAAGAAAGAATAAAAATCGGGTATTATTAAAATGCAGATTCTTTATAAAAATGAAGAAACTGTTGTGTTAACTTTACTGTATGGTCTTCAATCGAACTCCTATCAATATAATTAAGCGTCGGAGAAATGACCCTCAGCCATGAGGAAATACGAACCAAGTAGGTATACACCGTATACTCAATCAATTTGAATTGAGACAATATTTATTTCCTACTCATCCGAAATATTAATCAGATCTCGTATAAATGTCACGCATAATCTAAACACATGCTCAAACAGTGTAATTTATTCGATTGCCTTTTTAGAATAATAGAATTCGTGACTTGCACGCTTCAATATAAGCGCAAATTGATCGCGTTACTGTTGTGTGATACGATCTTTGTTTTATTTTGCAATGTGGCCCGTATTATTTAGACGATTTTGCGAAAACTCTAAAGGGAAATGCGAAAGTCATCACCTTATGCGACAAAGCTTCAATTGAATTTATAGCCAAATTATATTAATATCAACATTTGTAATGTAATTACTTATGTATAAAGTGCGAATGATTATGATAATACTCAGCTACTATAGGGGTATGGCTCAGCTCAAAATTATCACAGTAATCTGTTCTGTGCATAAATATAAATAAATATGCCAAGATATTCAAAAGAAATAGAGAATAAATAGAGTGAAATGGTGAGTAATCCACAGCCCACAATCTTGCTACGTAAGTTTAATGAATAATTGCAAACTTGACTACTAATTACTACACTAAAAAGGCTTAAGTATGTTCTGAAATGCAGATAATCTTTGCATTGAACTTTACAAGTTCAATGCACCTTTGCAATAATTCTCAAGTTTCTTCTAATAAACCGCAATAACAGTCAGTAAACCTTGATCATGAAAGCACTATGACAACTAACATGATAGATGGGGCGTTAAAACAAATACGTTTTCGCCTTCTCGGGGTTACCGCCCTTTTTCTTCCAACCTCGTTGGTATTAATCATTATTTCTTGAGTGCGGAACGATGTAGTGCGTTAATACCACGCACTAAGGTAATGGCAGATGGACGGAGGTATTGTGTGCCGTAAATGGTAAAATGAAGGGAGTTCTGGAACTACCCTTATCACATTAGTAGGCCCTCTTAATATTAATGTGGAAGTTCGTCAACTTCAGCCCACGAGGACCTTTGGTCGTATTGCTTCCTCTTTTGTTTATGACTCCTTGGTCATATCTGGACTAGCCATAGATAAAATAATAGCTACACTTATTTAGATTTTTTCTTTATCTGACATATTTTTAATATTCATTTTTCCATAACAATGTGTAGATTACATTGTTTAGAAACTTTTTTTTTTTGGTATTCTCTTATGAAATAAAATGAAATTCTCGGCGGATTTCTCGTCTGTAACAGAACTCATTTCAGTCGAATCATACATCAAATATCGTTTACAGCATGTTAGTTTCAATTTAAGTCCAATTGGAGTAGCAAATGGCAACACAGCCCCAATATGGCGGCGCGTAATCAATCAACATTGAACGCCTCGTTACGTTCCAAATTATTAGCAGTTTCTACGAATTCATTTTGGGCTACAAAATATTGAAAGACATTTACGGGAAAAGGAAATACAAAACGTAATTACGAGTCGATAGCTTGACGAAAGCTACAGAATGTATCTTTCATAAATATGCCTAATTCTGTTAATTTTAGCTATCGTATTATTTCATGAAAAATATATAGAAAACAGTAGAACAGCATCATTCAGCGGTCGAGTTCAGTAAATGCTAAATCACGGTGTAGATGTCAAACTCAAAGCCCAGCGTTTTACACCGCTGCAGAGCTAAATAAACTACAGAAAAACAGATCCCAAACCACTGCCATGCTTCTGTTCGATTATTGTAATGGGAAGTATGCGAATAGATAGAGCTTCCCGGAGATTGTTAGGACACGTTGTTTGCACGCTTTTGAGGATTATCAGATAATACCAGCGATTTGGACCGGCTTGTTGCGTAATGCTCAAGCTTGTTAACGCAGGGGGATGTCGTTAATGGTTTTTAATCACTTCTGAAACGGATGTTAATTAAATCCGATGAAAAAAGAAAATTTCCTGTAAGCCATCGGCACGGAAAAAGTAAGGTATTTTATTGTAACTGTGCTGACCTCTGTATAGCGGGTAGTCAACTTGGAAGTGGGATATTACTTTTCTCGGCAAACCGATGTTGCGAGTTGTTGAGTACCGCCAAATTGCCTGTCGGGCGCTGCAATCGAATTGCGTTATTAGTGGCTTTGTACACACTGGAAATGTCTTTCATTTCGAAAAGAGTTATTTTGGAAAACGACTGGTTTGTTGAGAAGTTAGGACATGCTAGCTGGCTAGACTGCTTTTTAAATTAAACTGAAAAAGCACGCTCCGTAATATACCATATTGATCGCTTACTATCAAGCTAATTATTGACAATCGCAACTTATTAAATATAAAACAGTGTAATCAAGTCAAATAAATAAGTACTTAGTCACCTAATTATTGAAATACCAAAGGTAGTTTAATAGCAGATTTGTTACGTTACATTTTGTTGTTTTCCTACGCTTATATTTTGAATGCAGGCCCCAATTTTTCCTTTTCCCCATACTCGAGTATTCGTTTATCTTATAAACAAGTTGCCCGGGAGGGATGTAAAGGTATTTTATTAGTATTGTTATTGATATTACCCGCTTGCTGAGGGCGGAATGTTAATTTACTAAATGGACCATAATTCTGTTAGTTCGAAGACATCGCTTCTTTTCCTTGCTAAAATTGATTGAGAAAGAGTTTTTTTTTGCTTACCTATAAAGTTTATTTAGGGATATTGGGAGACAACCCCGTTGAAAAAAAATCTAGACTAAATGGATACCTATCAAAATATAGCACCTGCAGAATTAATATAAACATAGGCGTTAATTTTCTATCATTTAGTAGAATCTCTTTATAACAGACCGGCAGGTAGATTACGTATTCTACATCACCAAAATTTGGAGCGTAGCAGGAACACTTCCAATGTAATCAAATTAGAGCACTCCCAGAGTTCCAGTTCAATCCTTCAAGACAAACATAACTGTATAATCTGCTTCGCTATAACTTTCCTCTCAGAGTCGTATTGCACGATCACGAATATCACATTGTAGGTATAGCTTTGCTTGTAGTTTTGTTAAAGTACTAGATGTATGTGTTATTTGTATTAGCCCTTAAGTAAGTTAAATCTAGCCTACACTTATTGTACACTAGTGGACGCCCGCGACTTCTCTCACTCCCGGGACCTCGTAATACCTACATTCGTACCAAAAATGATCAAGATCCGTTCAGCTGTTTTTGTGTGATGCGCAACCAAATAAACAGATAAACACAAAAAAATTCTAAAAAATCTACTGAATCCTGTTCTGTTATCAATATAAAGTATACCCAATTTTTTTTTCGAATATCTTCTACGTACAGATTTTAGACCCTCTAGCTTTATTTACAATATAGATGCATAAAATATATATATATATATATATATATCTATATATTTTATAAATAAATAATTAAAAATATATCAGATAATACATATTATATAGTATACTAACATAAAGTACAAGTTATGCCACTCCACACTACTGTCAGACGGAACCAACTCCTAGCAGGTGAAGTATTAGTTTCGCTTACAAACTTGCACTCAAATTAAATAGCACATTGTTTGCTAAAGCTCGAAGGTTAGTTAGATCAGAAGTTTTAACAGCTCGCGGGTGAAATTGGAACTATAAAGCTTTGCTGTATATTTTTATTGCACACTAGGTACAGTATTTGAACAGAGCACCTGACGCGATACACGCACAAGTAATCAAAGTACCCAGTCCAAGGTTGTACTGGACTGAAATATGACCTAGAACAAACTTCTTTTTTCTATGCAAGAAGATATATACGTAGGTACTACTTTTTAAAAATTTATTCATACTCAATAGGTTTGTACTTCACCATAATTCTCTTGATGGTAAGCGATCGTTGTGGTCTACGATAGAGCGTGCTTACTGCTGCTTACTGAGTGAGAACTTGTAACCTCAAGCTCTAAAGATTTATAGAAGAGATTATCAATATCTGGCATAGATGCTGCCTCCACTCTCGTGCAGAATCATTTTGTAACTACTCCAACTCGCCAGTTTCGAGTCCCGTCAAATATATCAACTCGAGTTCATGGACTTCGAAACTCTGCGGAAAACAACCCGTAAGTTTTAATTTGAATAACGAATTTCCAAGAAAAAGTAGCAGGAAAATGTGCAAATGAAAATGGAGTAACTGATTTATTTACGGAGAAATCGTATAAAAAGTACAGTGGGGGTTACAATTTACAAAAATAACATTAGATGTTGGTGGTCTCTCTTTAAGTTTATTTTAGGATCACTTTATTCTTTGGCCTTAATTTTAACACAATAAAAAGCATTTGATATGAGAAAATACTAGAAGGTTAGGTATTGCCACTTTATTCCTCTCTATGTACAGGTTCGGTATAGTATAGGGAGAGTGCGGGGAAGGGTAAATGCATTTACTCCACGAAAAAAAAAAAGGTTCGGTATAATATAAATATCCAATAACTATTAAGTAGCTTAATTACATAATGAAATGTCAGACTAGTGATACAATTATTGGTGCGTTGTGAAATGAACGGGAATCCCAACTCGCGGTCGGTTTTATTTCTCTACCGATTTATTACCTCTTTTATAAAAAGCATAAACAAAACCAGAATACATCGTTTATTCCTACATTTATGTATATTACTCGTGGTAACCCCATAGATTAAGAAAGCTGTTATTAGCTTTATAAGCATTAAAAATCGGAAAATATTGCCGTCTGCGTCTAATAACTTTATCAGCATTTTCAGCAATTTAAAAAGCTAACGCAGCGCAATTTATTTTTATTGTTATTACTGGCAATAACGGGATTTAAAAGATCTTAGCTGACAACAAAATGATTTTAAATTCTATTTGATATTTTTTTGAAGAATTGGCTATTACATTTTATTTACTAGGGATGCCTAGTCTACGTAACTTTAAGGATCCTATTTCTACACGCTAAAAATCTTAAGACCCTTCGGTATTGTACTCTAACGTGCACCAAATAATCAAACCAATAAACGTTAAAATGTACGAAATCTCAAAAAGCAACTCTTTACTTACCTTTTATTTTGTAAAAAAGGTTTTAATCTACAGTTTTATACACAACTATTCCCTCGGATTAAAAAGTATACGGCCTGCTTTGTGGCAGACTACTTAGTTCGCCCGCGCAGTAATGCCTGGCTTAGCGCACATTATGTGCGTTTATTCATCAACTAACTACCAAGCTCGTGTGTAGGATGCTTTACAGATTTTAATAGGATTACGCTTCATACATATATGTGCTTCGTTTCTTTTGCCATATTTTTTGCAATTTTCGTAAGTGCTGCGTGTTTTACGTACCTATTGTATTTTAGAGTAACTATACCTACGAGTATGTATGTCATGTTTAGAAAAAACTTCTAAATTGTAAACTAATTTTATTTTGACTTTTTCGACTTACCTATACTTATCAGAACTTTCAGGCTTACGAGTAGATGTAATGACGAGAACATTCAGAACCGGTCTTGTGATAAAAAATGAGTAAATCAGTTCTTACTAGACTACAATTTCTGCTTAAGGCTTACTGTTTATTAATTATGGTCGCTTACCATCATTATACCATGCCATTTAATACAAAAAATGATTTAACAAATCTACGTCTCCCATGCCCAATGCATATTTCAATCCGTTAGAAAGGCCCGAGTTCACGTTACCAATCCCTTCTGGCAAGCTAACGTTGTTATAAGTTAGCTCGTTCGTTTCATCTTTATTCGCGTATTGATTCCTCACTTTATATCCAACGACCTCGTTTCAATCGGTTTGTTCCTACTTTTTGCTCCAACTCACGTGTGTCTCTCTGTAGGAATATTTCGTGAAGTGTCGTCATTTGGAACGACTTTTTTTTGTTTTTGTGTTCGAACTCGACAGAGTGTGATAACTTTATTTACAATAATAAAATATAAAAACAAGGGAAGAAAAACTAAACATACTACTTCTAACTACTACAAATAGGGGCACTTAGAAAATCTTTAGAAAAGCCTAAAGATAATCTAAGTGCTCCAGCCCACTACCAGAGGGCAGCGTGCCCAGCATACTGGCCGCATTACCACGAACTCGACGGTATTTAGGTTGCGAGTTTTGGGCAAAGTATTCGAATTTTAAACTACGTCCGTCTTATTACAAAAAAATGGTTTGTTCTAGGCTTATGTCAGGTAATACGAAGTTCAGGGTTGTTACCGTAACACGAATTCTTATTACAAAAACAGGACTAAGTCAAGACTTGTTGCTACAAAGAACGATCCTAGGTTTAAATATTATATCATCTGTGGTAGCAAAAACACGAAGTTTTTTTTTTGTTGGCTATAACTACGTAATTTGCCAGTTTTTAAGTTAAAATAACCGTCAACGAAAATATTTTAGCGTCTTTGACGTTGTCATTCAAATTATTAATTTTTTTGGTTTCAAAAAGTTGCATTATTTAGCAACATATCAATGGATTCAAAAAACAAAAAACAAGCCGCAAACTGGTACTGGTGGCTTTATTAATTTATTTCATTTTAAGTACATTGCCTTGGAAAGGAATTAAATTTAACATCTACTGCAAAATATACTTATACTGTAAGTTTAGTTTTATTTATTTCTGGTGTGGGTTTAATGCAGTAAAAATACACAGACATATTATTATTGTTGGAGCGATAATTTTAGTTTGTAAGATTTTTACTAGATGGCGCTGTACGTCGTTGAATCGCACAAAGACCCCAGCGTCATTTCAACTGTATAGTTTTAGTTACTGTTAATAAACGAGCTCTCCAACACAACACAGTCTTTTCCTCAGTTGGATTGCCTCCACTCAGGGAGCTATCTAACCCTCAACCCCCAGTTTTTACCTCAAGGTTAGATTGGCTCCCCCGCTCGTACAATTATTATTCTTATATTAACTTTTTACATTGACACAAGTTTTAAAAATTAAAATAAATGTTTTTATACTTGAGGCTTGATTTAACATTTGCATATTTTATTACATAATTTAGATTAAGAAAACAAATTGATCTACTATAAATTTGTTTTAATCCATAAATATTAGAACATTAAACAGTTTAAACTTCACTGATTACAGTAATATATGTTGCTCAAGATATTAGGTATACAACAATCACACAAATTCTTTTTATAACAATCCAAAACTGTACAAAACTGTCCAAAACCAAACAGTTTTTAAACGATTATTAGAACACAATAACAAAATATTGAAAATAAATCAATATCACCTCTAACTAAACGTCAGAATGGTTCCATACTTCAAATCCAGCTTAGAACAGAGTTAAACCATAGTTAAACTAGGTGTCGCGGCAAACTAAGTTTGGATCATCGGAAGTCCGAACTATCGCGTTAGTCGTCGTTTTGTAATAAGAAATTATTTGGTACCAGACTTAGTATTGACTTAGCCCGGTAATAACAGTTAGACCTCTTTTTATAATAAGACGGCGTGTGTTCTGGAAACACGTATTGAATCATATGAAAGTTTCTAGACTTCTGTGTGCTTAGAACAAATGAGGTTAAGTCGCTGTAAATAGAAGCTATATTATTAATGTTTTTTCTGCAAATAGCACAAACAAAAACATTTTCTGTTTCCGTATTACAAATGCGGGTAGGTATTACAATCCCAGAAGGCGGGAAAAAACTGGACGTAATGTTATCTTTACGCGCGTAGGGCCAAACATCCGGCCCTCGGCACCGAGCGTCACTTCCGCCGAGATAGCACTGGGACATTGGCGCCTAAATGTTCCTCAAGGTGTACAAATGTTGTACAAATTGTTCAAGGGCTGTAATTCGCCATTTACCGCTTAGTTCATCCGCTGCGACGCCATTTGATGCAATTTAAACCATTATGCCTATAAAAGCTTCTGCTTTGCTTAAAGACATGTCTTTTGCTTCAGATTTCTCACCGCCGCTGATTCTTAGCACTTCATTGGATGGATGTAAGTATCTTAGAACTTAGTGATTATCTATCCTTTGTGAATTACTTATCTCTTTTAGGAATTCCCTTCAGACCTTATTCAAATGTGCTCTAAAAGCTTAGTAATGTATTCGATACATTCGTAATACGATTTGGGATATGAAAATAATTACCTACGATTTTAGAGAGTTTTTTGTGATGTTTTCAGTAAGGATATATTCCCTCTTTCTTTTGAAAGAGTCAATGAACAATGTGTGTAATTTTACTTATTTTATATGTAAATTCACTCCAAATCTACGCTATAGTGTTTGGTAATATCGCATTTTTTTACATACATTCACATACACACTAAGTCCTCTAACACTCTCACAAGCACCCTTACTCCAGTAACTCTCTGCCCCGTAGAATTTATTATTTTTTATAATCTTCCCGCCAGTTTATAGAGATCCATTTATTCCTGCCATTCTTGGGCGACGGTCGCCATTCCTTTTGTCTCAGGTGAGGCCATTCTACTATATTGCTTGCTTTCCTAGCGGCAGTAGCGGCCATCCCTTGATATATGGATTCAGCTTCACTTATATTCCGTGGATGTGTTTTATTGACTATTTCCCTAGCGGCTGATGTTTTTGCTTTATACGCGACGGGAATAAGATACGTATCGTAAATAATCTCTCCGATCTGTATATATTTTATACTTTATTCATGAACGATGGTGCGTCGGTGTGATGTAGTTTTTGGATCGAGACATATTTCGTTAAAATATACTCGGTATATTGCGAATTCTGAAATCACTTAGATATTTGATCGGCAATTTCTTAACAGATCGTTGCCATCTTGTTATTGATGGATGGATCGGTGATATTGCAGATTGATATTCTGACGGGCTATTTGTTTTGATTCTGAAGCTTTTCGAACGATTCATTGCTGTCATAGCTTAAGTACATATGTCTCAAGCCCAGAATGATGAGTGTAGACAGTCATTATAAAGTAGCTACGTCATAGTTCTTAACGATCGCAAATTTCTTCGATGTGATTCAATTAAAACCCGAATTTAAATAAAACGTTTACGTGAAGCGCATACACAATCGTAAACGCCATAAATCTATCTTCGCAAACCCTCTCAACTCAAGTTAAGAACTTCGTTGGGCCCCAGTTTCCAATATAGAATTACGTGCAGTTATCATGTACCATACAAATGAATAATTTACATGAGATTTGGGCCCCTCGCATGAATCCGAACAACCTGCGAGGGTGGAGGCTATGACTCACTTCCCTACAGCTGACTAAATACACACTAGGGAGGGGAATACGTATCGATAGCCAGCTCGGGTTACATTATTTTATTCTTGTACAGCACCACTATTAACTTTGGTAGTGTACTCGTATAATATGACTATGTAAAGGAATATGAATGGAACTGTTTACACACCTGTTTTGTGTTTGCTATGAGCAGATAAACGTTTTGGTAGTATGAAGTTGTACTTAAACAGTTTTCACAGCCATTTATCCAAAACATTAGTATTTCTTAAGGAAAATTAAAATTCAGTATACATTTAAGCTTAGTTGATTTTTTTATCATATCAAATTGTTTATTTGCGAACATTGCTAATTACAGATAGTCGGCGTTTCTATGAAGCGTCTCTACATTCCACCTTTCGGAATGCAAAAATCGTACTTTTTGTAATTTTATCGTACCATTATGGAAGTATTTTCCCGTCTCTATGAATTCCCGTCTCCCCGTGTCATGCCCCGTTTTTACGAGTATGTGCGAATAACTCCTACGACTTGAGTTATATCAGTGCGCCCAAATTTAAACTTGACCTTTACAACCAGACCAATCCATTTAACCATGTGGAATAAGCTACCCTTATACTTAATGAGATTGGTGAAACTGTTGACAAAGCAAGCTTCAAACCAATATTATTAGCACACATAAAGTAGGCATTCAGTGTTGCTATTTCAGACACCGACTTAACCTGAACTTGACATTTAAATTAAGTAATCTTTCCAGCCAGAGAAATCACATCTTCGGCACCGCAATTCAGTGTTTCTTCATTTTTGACCGTTCAACCTCTCTGTTATTTTAGGATAGGGAAGTTTGTTTAAAACCCAAAAAGCGTTTGCAAAAAGAAATAATTGCCCTTAGTAAGTATCTGTTTTATTATTACAATTGACTTGGGTTTGGTATGTAATTTAGAACAGTGATTGAGCTATTATATAATGTAGAACAATTGTATAGACTACCTAACTTAGATAACTCTTATTGTGAGACTAATTTGGTTCAAGCCTGATAGTTTTCGAAGTCTATTCTATTATTAAACTAACTCTAGCACAGACAATTGTAAATATCCGATCAAAGTATTCAACAGTTCCCAGTAATCGCTGGTATTTGGAAAGGATCTGTTTGCGAACGAAATAGCCACTTCTAAATCACTATTACTGGCAATACCGGAGTAATTCCAGCAACAAATTCCCGCACCAAGCGCTCTACGTAAAAGTTTAGTCAGCGGTCACTGCCCGTATTTCTTTATAGAGATGAGATTTTTTGTCGATAGATACTAATATTTCTTATATATTTTTATTCTTTTATTATCAGGGCTAGTGTTAGATAGAGACAATTCATAGTAGTTCATACTATATATTGTCTTAAAAATAAGTAATTATAGTTAAAAGTGTTGCCCTTACATATAGATTTAATAGCGATTAGTTGAAGCTTATTGTATATTTAGTGAAAGTGTTTAAATAAAATTTCTCGAAATGTTTCCAGTCTTGATTGCTCACAATAAAGCTGCAAGTTGTAAACATTATTATCATTTTACTTTACTTTTAGTATGTTTTATTTAGTTTTTATGAAACTGTATTATCCGCAATACTTTATCTCATCCACTAAAGAACTTATCGATATTTAGGCCACTTGCCAGCACTATCCACTTTTGTTGCCATTCCCGTAGTTTCTAGTAATAATGCGGAAAAAAATTAACACTACGGAGTACTTGTAAACTACCTGCATACTTGCGAGTTTTGATCTCGCCTCGACTTCCCTGGCTTATGATAATCTAGCTCGGGATTAAACAAGTTCTACCAAGCTGGAGCTTTTACATTTTTGTACAGCTTTATTGTGGAAATACTTAAGAATCAAAATTATCAGCATGTACGTAAACATATTTATTTCAAGTTTTAATCGGCTATTTTGTCTCTAAATGACTTATTTGTGCAAGTGGGCTTATTCCTTAGACGGGGACAAAAATATATCCACCTAGACGTGCACCAGTCTTTGTAACCTTTACAGATACGCTGATTATAAATCCGCTGTAACATAAATCCGAACTCTTTTCACATTTTTACATTTGTAAGAAGGTAATAAATACGAGGTTAGATCCCATTACAGCGCCACTAGCGTCCAATTTGCGCGGGAAAATGAGTAGCGAAGGATTTCCGCGGGAAAAATGGATTCCATCGCGACTGCAATGAAGCCGATGCAAAATACATTTGTCAAGACTTCAGAAGTCACTCCTAAAGGTGCTCTTAATAGACGTATTGGAAAAGTACTTTAAAGCTTCAGAGCTTCGATATTTCATGATTGAAAGGCTTATTGCTTCAGTCAATTCATGATCATATCTAAAGAGCTTCTTAGAATTCTTATTTGTGTTCCGGGAGTTCATCATTGGCACAGTAATTGAATAACGTAACAAATAAACTCGATAGAAATACAATCCAACAAAACTCAATTTTCCGAACTCGGTCTAAATTCAATAAACGAAATGATGGGTGGGTTTGTAGGAGCGCGCGCTAATATATTTTTAATTGCCGAAATATTGTCATCAAAATGCTTTCATCTCGAAGCGTTATCGAATCCAGCATTTATTACATTCAGATGTAGGAGCCTTCAAACGCAAACCAGAGTCGATATCCAACCTCTATGCTTGTAGCTCGCACTCTAATAAAAACAGGATCAAACTTCATTTCATGTCGCGCGACAAGAAACGCGCGATGTATAGCTTTTGGATCTAATTTTCTCTTCGTATCGTCCGTAGCACCGTTCCGTTTTACGCTGTATTTATATCCTTTTATTTTCCGTTTATCACGCCCTGAGCTGAGCGCGAATACCCCATTTACATGGCCGGGTGTCGGGCTTGAAATGTATTTCTTGTGACATTATTAATTTCATTCGTGTTTACGCGTTTCGTGTCTTCTTTGTACGCTTCGTGCGAACTAATTTAAAATCTTATTGTATCGAACACAAAGGGTTCGCTCGATATAACGGATTTATTTTACATCGAGTTTTCTGTTTGAGAGCTTGTTAACTAAGCTCGGTACACACAATACTTTATAGATTGCGCAGTAATGTCCGTCGGTCACGTTTCTATTACAACGTTCTCTTTCTTGCCGAGTATTGATTTTCAAAGTTAAGTGTTCGTTTCAACTGCTTTATCTCCAAGAAAACACTTTTCGAAAGCTAATTGTGCAAACTAAATTAAGTTTAGGGGAGAGGACGCTGCCCTGTCCGCGGCCGCCGACATTATTCCGAGGGCCGCCATTTACCTCCCGGCGTCGGCGCGTCCTTCGCATTAACATTTCGTTTTAATTGCAATTTAAATCGTATTTCTAAGTTATCATGGCTCAATTTGTTTTATAGCCTTTGCAATGAGCAGTTATGGAATGATTACGAGCCTGTTTCTGCCCGGCCGTGGCTCGAAGCACTCTTATTTTTGCTCTCCACTCGACTCTCGGTAAACCTTTTCACGTAATTTACTTAATTGCGTTTTCGTTTTCTTTTGCGTAAAATATTTTGTGGCGGCTTTGACTGTTCTGGTCTTGACATATTTTATTTATTTGTATAACACTGAACCACTAAACCTTTTGATCACTGTACTGAAAATGAAAAGATCTTTTACAAATTTATAGAATTTTATTAGTCAATAATATGTAATCATTGACTGTAGTCGTGACAAAGTTTAATTTATATACCTGCTGGAATGATAATGAGAACCAACAGGACAAAGCTACCAATTTGCAATTAAAGACTTTGCATCGCGCAACTAATGCAATGCAAATTGCTGTTGGAACCGGTCTTGGATATATTTTATTCATAATATTATATTGCAGTTACGGTAACTGCAATACTGTGAGCTTATATTTAAAGTATGTACTTGCAACCTTCAATGTTAGCGCTTTGTTCCTTACATTCTTGCAAATATTCGTGCAAAAGTACGAGTATGCATACAATTTATGTTTGTAGTCTGGGTCATATCTAATGTTTTATCACGTCGCGTTGCATGTGAAGACGGCCAGAAAATATGGTCAGGTCATGCGAGTTCATGCATTTAAAAGCCTGCATTTGAAATATTATATCTCAATGTGATAAATATGTATAAAGTGTTGGCATGTTTCTCGGAACGGCACCCGATATTTAAGCCAAACCGGTCGGGTTTGCGTATCGATTGCATGCATGCACGATATAATACAGAGACAACTAAGTATCACATCACACATTAACAAGTAGGTATCAAATATCTCCTCTTGTACCTTTACTCGTTTGGTCAATTCTTATCTGATGATAAGAATGGATTCAACGTTGTGGACCAATAAACTACATAAATAATAGTTATTTATGTTAATTTGTAATTTGGCGAGTGTTTGTGCATGTGCTTGCTTTGGAACCAATAAGTTCGGACTGTAAGATTCGATCTCTTCTCATTGTACACTTCAACAACCTCTTAGAACCATTACTCTTGCATGGAACAATCAGCGATTCATCCAGTCTTATCACGCGTCATCAGAACACATCTATCGCGGCGCATCATTTTTGTGGCTGGCCTATAACATATGCTTGTTACATTATTTTACAATAAGAAGCCATCTCCTGGGTCTGTTATCATCGATTGTACCTAACTGTTCATATGGTTAGTTCTGTGATCGGCCGACCGCTGCCGGCTCGTTTTCATTCTGTTTTGTGGCACTTTTAGTGTTTGACGTTTTGATGACTTCCACTTACACTACGTTTGATGCGACCACTGTTACATGTGTGCTCGGAATCGCTGTGCTCTCGTTACTAGCGCATTCAAATTGTGGTTTTTTAAAGCGGATTCTGTCTCCTAAATAAAGCTAGACTAGAGTTTCTGTGACAGCGGCTCTTAATCAAGTTAGGTTTACTTAAGGACTCGAATTTCAAAAGTATCATTTCATCATACAACTGATGAAATTATACTTTTGAAATTTGATAACTAAACCTTGCATAGAAAACATTCTCCAGCCAATTGACGGTAAAAACTGTTGTCATTATTGAGTGCCTGTTGAATGAGGAGCTGTAGAGAATCAGGACTACATATGTATGTACATATGTATGTGTGTATAATCTATAGTTACCATATGTTTGCAATCACTTTCATTGTGTAAACCTGGTTTAATAATCAATAATCCGCATCTGTAGTTTGCGAGGCTTCTGATTCGGTATGCTGTAGAAATTGATTAAAAGGGTTTTTTAGTCGCGGATTTGCGGAAACCGTACAAAGTTTAGTTTGCGATGTTGTTATAAACTATGACATGCACGTGAAAGCTTGAAAGCTCGCTGTTGTGGTTGAATAATTAGTTGCTTAGAAGCTTAGTTGTAGCTACGGGGTAACATAGCTGCTTAGTTGCAACAAAAGATCTTGGCGAGGGTATGAATGAGGCAGAACATAGTTTAGTATTAAGACAATAATAAGTACCCCCACTACATTTTGTCACAATTTGTTTGTGGACTACAATATAGTTGTGTAGAGTATTTAACAATTTACCTAGATTGGCTAAGCAAACTTTTTTACGAGTTATTACCAATCACAAAATTCCAGCTCAAACTTACATCCTCTCTTCCTAAACATTTTGCATCGGAGCTAGATACACGGCCGGCACCAACTAACGGTGCCCTAGTTACAGTCTGTTTGCAATCCGCCTACATCGGTGGTATCGGTACATTCGTGCTGAGTACGTACCGCCTCCCAATACCTACCGTATTGAAAGGTAGGTAGGAAATGGTAGAAATGGAGTAATGGATAAACTAAACGGGTGGCACAGGACTACGTCTCTATGGAGAGGGATGAAGACATCGTACGAAAATGTAACCATGAAAATAATCTGTATACAACATCCGTAACATATGCGATACTAGCAAAATTGATGCATAATTACTGCAGAAGCGATTCGCAATTTGAATAAAGTTCTACGAAGTAATTAGATTGCCACTAGCGCCAAGCAATGAAATTGTGCATATTTGCAGATTCGTGAATTTTATTTCGAGTTTTCAAATTTTGATCGTACTAATGATACTAAACGTCGTAGTAGGTTTGTGATTGAAATGTTTGTGAATCAAAATCATTTAAGCCACATTTTCTGCTCAAAACTTAGTTTTCCTCAGCTAAAATTTTGCTGTCGTAAAATAACTGCCTGAAAACTAGTTAAATTCTCATTTAGGTTTGATTCTGCCCCAGACAGAATGCGGCGGAAAGGTTAGGAGGTTGTTGGCACCTGGCTTGCTATAATGACTATACTTTTAATACCTAAAGTTATAGAACACGTAATAACTGCTGCTTGCTATAAACGCTATTTCTTTCTATGCGAACCATGTGCTGAACTCTCATGTTAAGACTATATTACAAAAAACCTTTATCTCCAGTTTAATTTTTATACCTACCCACCGAATTCTAGTTTTTATACCTCAGTTCGTTGACCTTTTTTCCAAGAGTTGACCGCAGCAACCTGAAACCCACCGTCTGGCGCACAGGTCTGGCGGCTCTGAAGGTTCATTAATACTTCAACCTTCAATGTTAAACAATCGATCAAAGCATAGACAACACTGTAACTACTACATCTAATATCCGCATAAATCCTCCTTCAGCTAAAACAGGAAATGGTTTCCGCTAATCCATCCTGCTTGCTCCAACCTTTTTGTTCCGATGGAATCCGATTGGCCCATCTGGCGGGCTCTGATAACTCGTCTGCTATTTTTCGCGTGAACCATTGTTAGTGCTAAGCTGCAACTGGGTTTGGACTTTCAAAGGGCACTGCTTTTAAAAGAGCTATTTTAGTGAGGGCGCAAACCACTGGTTGGACTGCGCTTTGTGATGTGTTTTCTTTTTGGTGTGAAGTGGATTGTGGTCTGCTAATTCTAGCTGTGTTGGTAATTTGAAGAGGAATTATTTTCGATTTTATCATTTTCTTGCTGCGTGATTGATATATGGCACGAGGATAGATAGAAGGCAGGCACTTCCATTGAGCGTGTCAGACAACAGAGCATTGTGGTAAACCGCAATTTATTAAGCTAAAGAATAACGCTTTTCTCGGATTATCTAGAATTTTCCTGCCATTTTAATATCGAGATTGGAATCACCCCTCCTGCCCCAATATCTTAAGTACCGTTACACTATGCAAAGCGAGCTATATCCGAGAGGTATCCATCAATCGTGATATGCTAAATATAGTTCCGTTCATGACGCAGATATTTTCCGGGAGAAAGAAGAAAAGATATAAGCGTCGTAGAGGACCTTTGAGAAAATGCCATGTAAAAAGAAACTGTTGACAAGCTTACACCCGAGGATGCTTTGCATATGATTAGCAAGTCATGAAGTTCTCAGGTCCTCCGCGCCGAGAAACAAGGTTTCATGCTGTTAAAACTTTTTGAAGTAACGAGCACTCTGCTGTAAATATAAAGAAGGTTGTTTTCAGGGACAATATTTAGGTCAATGGTAGCTCTACTTTCAGGTTACCTGCGGCTCTTACCTAAATTGTTGCGTCTTTCAGGTAATAAAGTCTACATGAATATTTTTCTTCTTTCGTAACCTAACTGAACTGAATAAGACAAGGCAATATACTCGTAGCGCTATCATATTCTTTGTATAGTGTTCGCTACTCGCTCTTTTACTACAAATTAGTCATCAGCTTGATTGCGAAATTCTTCGAGAATTAGCATAAAACTGACGAAGTCTCGTAAAGTAGGACGATCGCTCTGCAAATTCTTACAAGCAGAGTTTCAGGCACTAGTTCCTGCCCTAATATGTAAGAATAAAAATAGAACGGACTTATATGCGTTATGTTTTCAAGATTTTCTGACACAGACACATAATAACTGGCTTTTATTTCTATGGGATGTTTTTTTTTAGATAAGTTACAACTAGGAATTTTATAAGAAACACAAACATATACGATGCAATGCGAATGGTCATGATAGCAAATCTGTGTTGCCTCTCCACTCACACTTCATTAAAAAAGATAATAATCGTCATCACGATTACGGCGTTGGTAGATTGCCCTAAACCTTACCACGGCCGTTCTCCCATCAAACCCTTCCTCGCTCCGACTTCCTAACGAACTCATGTGCCATATCGTAGTTCGTCGGCGGTAATTTGTTCGTGTCTTATTAAATTCATAGTCGTAAGTATGCGTCTCGACTCAAGTTGGGCGTAAGTTAGAGACGGAGACGACTGACGAGTCACCGGGAGGAATCTCATTAAATAACCGGCACGGGAAATGAAAATTGTCGACGGATATAAGTGACTGGGTAAAGTGTTGATGCAGTTTTACTCTAAATACAAGTTCGAGAAATGTTTGTCTTGGTAAAGCTTTTCTTTTGGCTGCTGATATATGTAACTATGTTTTATTATAATAAATACATAATGTAATATCATACTAACCACTGCCCTTGTTTTTAATAATATCTTCGGAATCCTTTATTCCTTTTGCTTTGAAAATAAAACTAAAAAAACAACACTGATTGTTGTAATGGTACGTTGATCCTGTGGCTTCCTTTATCATGGTGTCCTCACACCATAAATCAACTGCGTGAATTAACTCTTGGCCTCCCAGATCTCACATCTTGTCGCTCGTCACTTGTCCACGGCCAATAAATCACCGACGTCACCGTCTCCGTCGCGACAGATAAACTCCCCGATGTACGTGAAAATACGACACTGTATCAACGACAGGGAACAGAAATGGACTAGACTATAAAGACTTCGAAGCGCATTCTCAGTATTAAATAAAAAGACGGAGTATAAGTGCTTCTTTCGATACCTGCCTTCGGATAAAATGTAAAACTCTCTCTTTTTGTCGCTCCAGTAGTCTATTCTGCGAGGGTAGTTACCCCTGCCACAGATCATAGATCTATAGATGGATTTATTGGCCACACATTTTAATATGTACCCAATGGGTAAGCAAAGCTGTAATCAAAAGAAAAATTAAAAAATATCACCCTCTCCCGCACAATTTTGCTCTATCGCCTAATCTAGTGAGAGTCTGTACTATTTAAGGGAATGTATTGGCAATGCCCTAGTCCTATAATTGTCTGTACCATGTCGATGGCATGTCCCAGAATGTTTCATAACGCACTCGTCGCCTCCCCCTTGATGAATTGTACTGCGACGTTTAAGAGGATTATAAAATATCGTGCCGGTTTGCTGCTGTCTCGTAAATGTGCCTTCTTATTGCGAATTAAATAAGCGTATTGATTCTTGGAGCAATGACCTTGGCCTTTCAATGTTTTAGTATTTGTACTGAAGGAAAGAATATTTTTTGAATATTTAACTCTTCGTTTTTATATCGACATCCCGTTTTGAAGTTTTTTTTTGAGAATTGATGCTAAAAGCTCAGTTTTGAATCAGATGCCATAATTATGTATCAAATTGTAATAATAAAATTGAGTATTTGTTGTATTAAATCATGTGCTTATTATTCACGCACTACTAAAGTATATACGTTCGTAAGAGAGTAGCGGACTTTTGATCTACTTACCATAATATGAAACCTTATTAATAATAATTAAACATTTTCCTTTTATGGGATTAAGGCTAAATATAGCTTAAATCCGACTAAATTACGTCAAATTATAGTTATAACAGAAACAAGATAAATAGCTATAATTCGTTAATCCTGCTTCATTAGAGGCCTTAGCTATTATTAGTTTGGTCAGAAAATAGAGAGTTCCAAACTTTAGTTCCCGGAACGATACAAGTCGACTTAGTGACGGGTCAGGAGTCCGAACGAGGTCTTTTTGGAGGTAACTAAGTAGGTATAATATCTCTGGAGGTAAAATATAATATAGATACAGTTTACTTAAGTTTAGAAGAAGGATTTGCGGTTAATTTGTAAATATAGGCACTTAACCCTGAGACAAAATCTGATCGATTCGATGAAGTAATGTTGAAAATAATCCTACGGGACTATTTGTACAAAATATATTTGATGTTTTGTGAAAATACCTAACTACTGTGAATATAAGGACAATAATAGATTTGTTTTAGTATTATCTTTGTTTTATAAAACAGAACCAATATTTACTTCAATGTATGTAGGTACATTGAAGTAATATTGGTTTACAAAAAGGTTTATCAACAAAAAAGGCTTTGTCTCTTCTGCGAAGTGAAACTGACCCCTTTTCGATATATCCCAGAAAGACAAACATTTTGTTTGGAAAAAAGGTTGCAAAACATTCTCGTGAAAATTGAGAGCAACTCTACGTTAGACTCGCATTTAAAGTGTTTTTGATTTTTCTTTGTAGTGTTTTAACTTTTGTATTCGAAATGAGTATTTTTATCAGTTTCTCTGTTATTTAGAATTCTATTTGAAAAATGTTTTACTTGAATAAAGAAAGAAGTTTGATATCGAAGAAAGAATAAATTATACATTTTACTAATGTATAATTTATTCTTTATTTTACTTACTTTATATTACAACTATAAATTTAAAAAAAAACCATAGATTAAAAATTGTAGTCCACATTCCAAAAATAAAAAACCATCCTGACATATAATTTCAAAATTTGAATACGTGCATACATTTAACACGCCGGATGTGAGTACAAAGCGGTTGTAATCCGGTTACCCGGATGTTGCCCGGTTTGGCGCGACCGGCTGCCGGTGACAGCTCGCTAGGACATTTACAAACGGAAGAAAACACGCTGTATTGACAGGGGACTCTATCTTTAAACAAAAACGCGCCACGCTATCGAAATACGTTCGCAGCGGACGTTCGTAACCCACGATGCAAGCCAAATTGATACTTAACGTTTCGATTTACAGTTCATATTTAGTGAAATATGAACTGTAAATCGAACCGTATGCAGTAAAGCTATCATGGTTGCCATTATGAATGTGGATTTAGTACAACAATAAAATTGTATTATTTTAGTGTTATACTCAAGCAACGGTGTTTTTTTTTTGATAAATTAATTATTTAAGTACCTAGATATAGTTACTGATACAATTCGAATTCATTTTTTATACTTAGGCCAGCGAGCGAGTGATGTGCCGTTTGACACTCGACTGTCGAACGTACTTTACTGTGCCCTCCGCTCGCTGCGTGTTCGAAACAGGGAGATAGATTTCTGTTGTATTATGTATTGACAGATGGAAATTTTAGCCGCGCGTGCGTTACTGCGATCTTCTAATACAAGTTTCTAGCTTTAATCTGGTGGATTCCTTCTGTTCTTGTTCTGTTTTTGAAATCAACCTAAATATTATAGACTAGTCAAGCTCACATAAGATATTGCTACAAATTACGAATATATATGTATGCCACATATAGAGTCCAAAGTTGAGACCTTTATCTATTTTCAACCGACTTCTTTAAAAAGTATGTTGATTCAAGCCTTGTTTGTGATGCAGAATTTGATACATTTGAATATGAATAATCTATTTACGCTAAATATTTGTCTTAATTTTCGTGAGTGTATGTTTGTGAGATATGCGAGTATGTAAGAAAAAGCTGTGCATATCTGAATTCCACCTCTATTCTCTGTTGCGGTGTTTGACCCTTAATGTATTAAACATATTAATCTTCCAAAGGCATAAATAAGTAAGTTACATAGAAATACAGATGCCGCCATATTTTATCGTCCTAAATTTACGTTCGGGTTGGAAGTAAGCTGTTGTTGACAGACGGCAGCACGGGGCCGTTTTGTTCGTTTAAATTTATGTTGTAGCTGTTTTAGGTCTCGATGTTTTTCCAACATCATTTTCTGTAGGTAAATTTGTGGAATAAAAGTTTAATACTTCTATTGTGTCGGAATACAGATCGATTCACACTTTGAGCACAATTTAACATGTAAATTTATGGAGCTACTGGACAGTCGTTGGCCTACCTTCTACCTATTGATCAAATTCACCTGAAGCGACACCAGCATATATTATATGAATACTATCAACTACTTCGGGTGGATCGGGAGCAGACCCCTTAAATTTAAAACATGGCGAAGAGGAACACCAACAAACTACCCTGTTAAATGTCACCTAGTAACACCTCACAATATGTAACAGTTTCCATATACATACAGGTACGTTCTCCTACAGTACCGTTCGGTAACCTAATTCCAAGTAAACAGTGAAGGTCTGTTCTGAACCCCTCACGGCAAACATTCCGCTTTGAACAGAATGAAGAGACAGTTTCCAATACTAGAGGACTAAAGGTTCAGATAGGTTCTGATTCTGATGTATGTACGAGTTTAGTTTATGTCTTAGCTATGTGTTTGATTAAGCGCAGATATTTGCTAATGGTTCTTTGGGTCCTATACAAGCGACTTCAAAATTAAAAAGAGTTATCGGTAGGTACGCATTTTTGCTGGAACTGGTACGCGTTTTGAAGTCGTAGTGAGGAGGTCCAGTAGTATTAAGTACATTATTTACTATATATTAAAAATAAGCTTAATATATTTTATTTTAATAAACTCGTCTTTTATTTAAGTTTAGTAGTTAGCTTTGATATTATTTTTCTTGCAGCGTTAGTTAAATTTGTTTAAATTTTTTGTATGTTGTTTTGGTTCATTAATTTATATTATTTTTTTAATCTTTATGTCGGCCTTACCCTACCTTACCTTACCAAAACCGCTATCTACGTAATTGCGGATATTATATCCTGCCAGTATGTAACTGCTTCGTCCATTGCGTTGACACTTCTCACCCCCAAACTCGAGTCCCGCCGATATTTGATTTAACTTAAATCCGAAGTACGTAGTTTCGTAATCTCGCACAAACTAGTTTAATTGAACTAGACGAGGATATGAAACGATCGATCTCATGTCTGTATTCTGTCCTGAGTTTGGGAAGTCATTTGCCTTGTAATTAGTATCAGTTGCCTTCTAAGGCTTGTTCTGTCGGTCTGATATACCTAATCATACTTTTAGTATTCACGTAAAGGGATTTATTTGCAGAAGAACATATTTGTAAATTAAACTTGCTTTGTATTTGTATCTCGTTGAATAGTCCAATATAGAGTTTTTAAACCCCTACGGTTTAACTTGAATTTAAGTACTAGGGGGATAGTTAAAATAAATACTCGTAAACGTGGTTTTAACAGTTTTATTACGTACTCTATTTAGCTTCTATAAAAGTAGCTATAACGGCTAGGTACATTTAGTAGTATACATTAGTCATAAAACGGAAGTCTACCGAACACTGAACCCGTCTAAAGGCAGTTACAAGTTGGCAAATAATGTAAGTATAGTATAGTAGGACTATGGAAGCGAGTGTGGCTCAGTGGTTCCAGTGTCTGCTTTTCATCCAGACGTACCCTGGTTCGAATCCGGCCCTGTGACCAATGACTTGTTTTTCAAGTAAAATGTGGATTTGCACTCGCTTAACGGTGCAGGAAAACATCGTGAGGAAACCGACATGTTTGAGGACCACTACATCCGAGGACATGTGTCTGCCGTCAGTGGAAGGACCTGGGCGTCCACCACGATGTATCTGCCCAATAACAACCCTAACGAATTTTATTCTGCGGGGAAATCCCAAACCTCAGTCACGAGGAAATACGACTCAAGAGAGTAATACTATGTAGGTCTTCGATCAATAATGTACATGTAGGTCCATAAATTGTACAATATCAACATATGTTTTTGTAACTAGATTTCTCTTATTATTCATTACTTTTCATTTTCATGATCTTAACAACACAATTGTCAGAAAAAAAAGAATAAAGGTGATGATTTACTACGTATACGAATACTATGGTATGGTATATTCGTAGCTTACAAACGATGTCCTCTGTGTCTCGAGCATGTATCTCAAGTCACCGCACCTAGGGATGTTCGTCTGTAAACTGTATTGGAGCTATAAATCCAGGAGTCAATATCTGCCACAAACCAGGTGATAATCCACCCGCGTCGGACCACCCACCTGGCTAGTAGCAGAGGTTACCTGGATATAATTAAATTAAAGCCGAAAATTTTTGCATGTTAGACGAAAAACATGGTATATCAAAGATTTCTGTGCTTCAAGAGTTTAACCAAAACTACCCAAGCAATTTAAGATTTGAAACCAATTCAATGGAGCTATGATATTTTTTTTTACTAGAGTAAATATTTGTCTTATCTATAGTGTTGCATTGCCTACGTATTTCACAGATTAGTGATAGACGATAGTAGTTTTGTGTCTGATTTTATGACTGAGATAATTTTTACCACATGCATACGACATAAAACGTATAATGTTCCCTTAATTTATAGTTTTTCAGCTAGACGTATTTTATTTAAACTACTTAATTCGATACACGAATTCAAATTCCACAGACATGTTTAAACCACCTCGTCTAAAACCGCCAGACAAGTCATTTAATTGTATCCCGAGACGACTAAACTAAATTGTATCCCGAGACGACTAAACTAAATTGTATCAAAGCTATAAATCTACAAAGCCAATATCTCCGCCGATAGCTGCGAGCGTTAATGAAATCCAGAGTTACGGTGCCAAAGGTGCTTCATATAATGAACAAATTGCTTGGATTTACTGCCAGCGCACCTGATATATGTGCAGGTACATATTTATATAGAAACGGGATAGGGACACATTTTGTACCTGCCTGTCTGAGATAAGCGAATATCGTCTTTGCGTACATAACTATACACATTCTACACTAAAAATGTATCAGTAATTTTAGATTATTAATCCAAAAACAGTTTTTTTAAACAGTCTGTTTCAAACCGAGTGATATAATGTGACTTCAGATCCCATGTATTTTTTTTAAATAATATCATGGTAAATTAAAAATGAACAATATTTTGCTTTCATTATGAAAGTTGCTGATATAACTTTTATAATGAATGCAAGACTCAAGTAGGACTTCAGAAAACTCAAATTTAAGTTTAGCGTAAAGTATTCGTGAATTAATATTCCGCCATGTTGTAAGTTTGGAGTCGATATCTTCTTGAGGCATAGACCGAATAATTCAAAGAACCCTAACAACTATTCCTTTACTAATAAAAAATATCAATGTCTGAACAGAAGAGAACAGATTTAATACTTT
Organism: Macaria liturata; assembly: GCA_964023185.1. NCBI lineage: Eukaryota > Metazoa > Arthropoda > Insecta > Lepidoptera > Geometridae > Macaria > Macaria liturata. The sequence goes on along the minus strand of OZ026813.1, from coordinate 1,421,796 downwards.
CATAAATAACAAAAACGCATCACACATTTTTGATAAGCATGTACATAGATATTGTTTTTCCGTATTTCTAACATTTGAAACATGGTACAGATTTATATTATATGGCTTTGTAATGGTTTTTGAGAGATCAATTGCTATCGGACCTTTGAAACCTGTAGGTTTACGCGGCCTGTGGCATGACATTTGTATCTGCTCAATAGTTTATGTATAAAATAGGTATTATTTCCATTTTCGTATTTTATTTTTATTAAAACAAATTGCAACGTATTTAAGTACCTACTTTAAGTAAAATTCTTAAGCAAGTTTTTAATTCTTATGCGTCTATTAGATACAATCCCGTTATATCAAGGGGTATCCATCGAGGGCTGGCAAACAATCTGGCGATGTCACCTCGGCGGGCCTTCTCAAACACTTGCTTTATACTCGCTACGAGCTACGGACGAGATTTTGTGGAGGAAGATATTCTGCAGCTATTTGGGAACTGTGAACGTAGTCTTTACTTTATCGTCTCACATAAGAACTAAATGTTAACTCAGATCTTATGTATACATTTCCTCTATCTATGTCTAACTTTTGTTTCTTGTGGCTTATTTTTATAATATCTAACTGAATTTAATATTGTTTGCGTTTATTAAGAAAGAAAACATTGTCAGAAGCTCAAGAACTAATGAAAACTAAAATAATCAGTCACGAAACGATTCAATCGAGTAATTCGGTTCTTATGTCATAACATAAATCCTCCTTGATCAATCACAAGCCCCACTTCTATCCAACAAAACAGAAGAAAACTTATATGATCAGTGTGTGAAATAATCCAGTTTCCAGGATTACTTTCCGCCAGATCCTGTGGGAGCAATGACATCGAAGACGTCGAGTCCCGCGGGCCGGGATAACTTCTTAGACTGTTTTTATGTCTTCCCAGCAACGAGAGTACTTATTTTTGTGAGGGACTGGTGTGTGGTGAACTTTAACTTTATAGACTCTGCCAGTATTTATACTTTTAACTCGACATTTTCTAAAAGTTTGAAACCAACACAAGCGGGTTCTCATTGGGGGTTTCATTTTTTTTTTTACGTGTGATAGGTTTACGTTTGACTACAGCCTACCTGATGTTAAGCATTGCTGCAGCCTAGCTAGCTAGCTCATTTATTGACTCTTAATCCAATAAAATCACTGGGTGTTCTAAGGTTGAGGTCTTTGTAGATCTCTTATATGACCTAGCAGCTCCTCATTTGAAAGCGAATAATCTGATTTTAATATAAGTATTTCGTTTACATTTACAAAGCGTATTAACTTGACTTACGACTTAACTACTTTCCATAAAAATACAGAACAAATTGGTAATCTGTCGTAATAAAATCTGTCAATTTGCTGTTAATCATAACTATGCGCGCCAATTCAATAAAAATCATTGCTTTGTATCAAATCTCTAAGGGTTAATCATCATCATCGACAATTACTGTTTAGTAAAATCTCATCAAAAGGTCTCGTATCTCCGATTAATTCAATGGAACGTTACTAAAGGGCCTGATTGTCAATACTTGTGCTGGCCCAATGAGGCGTGCCATACAAATGGAGGTGCCCGCTGCAGCGCTCTGCGCCTGACAGATAACTAAGCAAAGCGGAGTCGGCTGCGGTACTGGGTTATGTTACGTCCAAAACGGCTGAACGGATCATCATGATTTTTGGTATGGTGGTATGAAGTCTTAGGAGTGTCATAGGCTACTTTTTATTATATTCTGTAATAATGCGGGCGAAGCCGCGGGCGTCCACTAGTACTGAGATAAACCTCATGCAATCTTATATGAGCCGGCCACGGACGCAAACTCACGATCTTTCGTTTTACAAGTCAATACTCAGACAAATTGGCGAGTTAGTATACATATACCATTTCACCTGTTGCCTATTACAAATAAATCTCAATCAATATTTTTCCCTAAAAATCATAATGACCAGTAGCCCAGTGTCAGCGTCAAAGAGGAACAAAAAGACCATAAAAAATATCAACTAACTAACGGTCGCTTTTTGTATTACTAATTTTTTATAGCCATTTGTAAACTAACCCTGTATGATGGCACAGATAAGGGTAGCGGGTATTTAGGTCGCGATGCATGCTGGGGGTCGTAGGAGATCGCCTTCGAACCCGCCCGATCGGAAATACGCCATCTTATATACAACCGTACGTGATTGATGCTTCTAAGGCTTAAAGAGGGGTATGTCAATGGGTTACGCTTTTCAAGTAAAAGTTATCTCTTACCATAATATTGAAATTAAATAACTCGTATGTACATAATATAAGAATTAACTTAATTATTTATCAACTTAAGAAATCGCTGTATGCTATCAAGCATACAGCGATTTCTTAAGTTGAAAAACCTCTCATTGAGCTCGATGATTCGAGCTCAATGAGAGGGTTTTTTATAATTAGCTTACATATTATCTTATACCTATCTTATTATCTTTTATTCATCGTTTTGTATCTTAAAAGATAGCAATGATTTTTCCACTTATTTATAGAGGTGTCTTTGAACAGATCGGATACTTTTATATTGTCTTTGTTGGTATATTATAAACAAAGTTACTATAATAACAATTTTCTAAATCATACTAACCGTTCCAGAAAGGAAATATTTCAAAAACCAAGTACCACAAAAGCTTCATAAAACGTTTACTCCCAGAACTAGATCGCTTCTACTAAAGGTTACCAAACACATAAATGCTCCATTTGGCGCAGCCTCAGCTCAATTCAAATCAGATTACAATCTGACACAGCCACTCGTCGATACTGGCGACATTTGTATTCAGCCAGTAAGTTTATTGCAACATCACATGCCATGCCTCGCGCTACCACGCCATGCCGTGCGTCACTACTTCGTTTGTAACGTTATAGTGTTGCTATATGTATGTGTTGTGTGTGGAGTGCTGACTCTCTTGAACCTTGAATAGTAAAGTAGACGGGTGCCAGACGACTGTTACTCTGGTTCTTTGTACTTGTAGGGATACCGCTGTCTTGCAATGCAGATGTGTATTAAGTGTTGTAGATTATTTGTTCGGAGTTTTAAATAGGCGGCTTAAGATATGGCTCATGATTATGGCTTATAAATGACTTAATACTTTTATAAATATCTAAATATATGATAGATACAATTAGATATAGTTCTCATGCCGATATTACAATTTGGCGCCCAACATGGGATAACCTATTTTTTGTTTAACATTTTGAAAGTAGCAATTAGGCAAACAATAAGACATGAATTTAAAATCCTGTGATATTTATTAAACCGTAGCTATCGACGCGGGTAGCTTACCCATTTTATTGATGGCGCCGGCAGCATGCGCTCAGCACGACTTTAAAAATTACTATTATATTGTAGTCTCCGATGTCAATCAGAATAACTGACGAACTGACTACCAAGTACCACATGTGTTATCAAAAAATAAATCATAGGCCAAGCACACGCCACCAGCAGCGTATTGCGGAGTATTGTAGCGACAGGCTGAGAGTATAATGGATGGCGGCCATTTGCATATTATCACGCGCCAAATTAAACTAACATGCGCATCTACGGCCTGCACGTGCTTGACTTATTAAATACAATCATTCTTTTTAATGACTACCCGAAATTACTATAATGAAAATAACAATGGAGATGAAGACCTACGCTTTTGTCGTCAAAATAACTTGGACTTAAAGTTATGTTCAGAGTATGCTGTAGATCTTAAAAATGAAATCAATGGATGAGTTATATCTTTCTGGTGCAATTTTCATCGGAAATATGTCAGTTGCTCCTGTCTACAATCCATTCATTCATTTTCCATTAAAATTAGTGACCACAGAGGAGATAATAGCGCCAGAGTAATTGATATTTCTGTCTGCTAAGCGACGCAACGTCTGGCAAATATATTTTAATTTTCAGGACGTCTGTTCTCTTTTAAGACATTTTCTATTAGGATTTTTCATCGCTATTCATATTTAGCAAATGGAAATGTTTTAGTAATGAAATAGCTTATCAAAGACCGTGTTTGAGTTTCAATTAGATTTTAATATGACCAAGATTTCTTCGCGAAAAAAGACCCGTACGATAATTTACAAACTAAGTAATTAAACTAAAAAAAAAAACAAATTAAATTAATCATAAATGTGATAAAAAGCTAGAGAGAGAAATAAATTGATAAATTGTGGAGTATATTGTAACTTGGTACATTTATTGGGAAAACCGGTAAATTTATTTCATATTAACTGTAACATAGCCCAAATGTAGGTATATTCCGTAACATTCTCGAAACACTTCACGAATTTGACGAAGCAGAAAAATCATTTAAGGCTCGGAGAAGTTTCTTCAAAAAGGATTTTCTACTTCATTGGGCGCTCACACGTTCCTTGAGACTGATTTGAAACTATACATTTTCATAATAATATAGATACGTATATATAGCACATTACATACGTGCAAACTAATTAAGTTGTAGTATCTATGACAACAAATACAATTTTTCAAGTTTAAGGGAATAACAACACAAATACGTACCAAAATTGCGAGAAAAAGAAGACAATAAGAATTTGTCGTGAATGATTTTTTTACCAGTAAACCCTGAATATAGGTAGTGGTTGTTACTTGGTACATAGAAGTAGGTAGACACAACGTGGGCTGTGTTTCATTTTACTTTACAAAGCCTTTGTCATCTAACCGACGTAATTTAACCCCAAAGTTTCCGCACGTTTAAAACGGAACACTAAATAATCATTTGCAGGAATTGCTCCAAGGTACAGTCAAGTGCCGGCTTGTCCGCCGTCTTCGATATATTTTCGTTAGCGCGGAGTGTCCGCCGCCGAGACTCGCCTAATTTATGGCGAGCGACACGCTAATGCGAAATTTAATAACACTGGAACGTTTAAACGTGGCTCGGTTTAAACGTGGCTCCAGCTGACTTTCCAAGTTCCAATTGGATTTAGTGAAAAATGTTTTCGTTGTATAATTTTAAGGGATTTAATTTTCTTTTGCTTCGGAAGATGTTTCGAGATAAAAATGTGTCGGAATTTCAGGTAATGAATCGCCTTCGCGTTGCGGTACTTTTATGTAGCTACTCTAGGTAGCGGGCTACAGTAATTCCATTTCTTGAGATACTCTACTCAGCGGCGTCTAGAGGTACAAAAAGAAAATTGGCTTAAAGAAAATCACAGGCAACCTTCCGGAGTACGCCTAAAATCACAATATTTTCCCATCAACAAAATGATTTTCGTAAGCAGTTATCAAAAATTGCTATGAAAAAAATATCCGAGGCAGCCTCAGTTTTCACGAAACGGCATTTTAGATTGGATAGAGATAGTCCACAGAGGATTCAATTCATAAATAAATATGGCGGCGGGCGCCATCTTGGCGCGAGGCGGGCGAGTGCGTGCGTGCGCGGGATACTAAACCAGCTCGTGTGCAGGCTGCCGCCGCGCGGCCTCTGCAAGCGCAGCACTTCCACAACACATGAGCTCGGTCTGATCTCAGATCTGCACTTGTATTCGGTAAGGTAGGTCGTGGTATAAAGGTATGAGCTCAAGTTTTATCTGCTACTACTAAGGTTTACTTACTAGCATATTGTTTGCTAAAAATCGTGAAATAACAAAAACACTAGTGAATCTTACAATAAACAAAGAAAAGTGATACAAAATTAGAAAGACGAAATATCGAGCGAGTTCTAAAAGTGGAGGCAAACTTTGGAAAAGAAAACAAATTAACCCTTTGTAATAAAGTATCTGCACAATTTTGGGAGATCATAACAGGGGTTTAAAGTTTACGACATTGATAGCCGAATGGGCAATTTGGCCGAAAGCTGTTTCCAATTTGTGAATTTTTCATCGCTTTTGGTTCGGTTACCTGAAGTTGATTTAAAATCTACTTTTTGTTAAAAAATATAAAAATTTTGATTGAAAATTATAAGAGAGGAGGAGGTCAATCTAAAGTTGGCTATCTGTCTGTACCGACCAACCTAATAAATTGTTTAATCAATCTTAGTTTTTATCTTCTATACTCCGTTTGATGTGTGTTATCAATTTAGAAAGTTTAATTATGCTTATTTCTCCTCGTTACGACGTTTAATTTAATATTGAACTGTTTGTCTTGTACGTACTGTTTTTTAAAGATTTAGAACAATTTCTCTCGTAACACAATCACCTATCACAAACACATTAGGCTAATTTCTAAATCACAAAGCTGCCTACTCACGTCCACGCAAAGCGCACAATTTGTAACCTATGAGCGGCCGTTATTTCGGCGCGAGCGGAGACCCGCGGGAAATCATTCCATCGGCGATCACATAGCGCCGCGAGAATACGCGATCGAGCTGCGCCGTGAATAAACAGCTTTAGTGCGCTTGTGGTAACTTAAAAATAAAGTAAAAAAAACTTAACTTATAAAAGAACTCTATTTTAAACTCTCGCCAAATAATTAAAACGAATTCGTAATAAATTATAAGTCCACAAGTTTTATAAAAACTGGCTATCTTCAAAAATAATTGAGCTAGCACTGAAAAATATTGCTTTGTACCTGAAAAGCTTAATTTGTTCGTAATAACCCTTCAAGTTCAAGGTATGCCATCGTCTAGACTTCATACCTATAGTTGTATAAAATGAAGCTATAGATACGAATATAATATGCTTTACGATATATTTATCTACTAATAATACCTGTATAGAATTTGTATTCAAAGCAATTTATACTTGTACCTAAAATAATAGATATTACAAAAAAATATACACAAAATTTAGTAGCCAAATAGGTTCTATAAAAGCCCTAAGACAACGTATTCAAAATGTGACCCATATACATTAATAGGTATTTGAAAGTTAAATTCATATTCTACTCTAAACAATTCACTTTGAGCTCAGGTAGGTCTGGCTGCAGCTTAACTAAATAAGTATTTTGCTAAAATCTTTGATTTTTAAAAAGAACTACATGCTTTTTAATATGTAATATTCCCAGGAGCTTAACCTACAAGTAAATTGGAGATGTTCACCTAGAAAGTCTCCTTTGTCTTGTCTGGACTCATAAAACTTTACTAGTTTACAAGTTATAGCTAACTTGTAACGTAGTTGTGGTTCAGGTTTACCTTTAAAACGTATCAACTTATGCCTCAACCATGAACAACATAATCTAGACACCTATCTTTCATCTAGTCTAGACTATACTAACTGTTGAACCATATGTCTTGAGTCGACCCATATATCAACAATAACATATATCCCATGTATTTACAGCACAAATACCACCGAATACCTACTTTAAAACAGGTACTTACTACATAATATTTCAATCTTTAATCTATCTATCTAAATATATAAAACTCAAAGGTGACTGACTGACTGATATACTTAGTGATCTATCAACGCACAGCCAGAACCACTGGACGGATTGGACTGAAATTTGGAATGAAGGTAGATGTTATGACGTAGGCATCCGCCAAGGAAAGATTTTTGGAAATGCCACTTTTAAAGGGGTGAAATAGGGGATGCAAGTTTTACTTCTTAATGCGAGCGAAGCCGCGAGCACCCACTAGTGAACACCAAAATTATTACAAAGCGTAAAAAAACTCGTGAACTAAATTCTTTTTCCTGTTTTTTTTTTAAATATAGTGTTTACTCCATAATTGGACATAAGATCGACATCTCACTACGCATTAGACATTTGCATAGTGATTTGTCGATGGTCCCAAGTTCTCGCCCACATAACCCTGTAATCAGTTCTGTAAAACTTTGTGAAAAATTGTTTATGTGTAGTAAGTTGGAACTTTATCCCGAGGACCTACTAGATCCTACTTTTTTAATCAAAGTTAACTAAGTAACTAAGCAGAGCTAAATAGAGCTGAGCTAAGTAGAGCTGTTTGCTAAGTAAACGGTAATTGCTTTTTAAAATGTTAATTTGTACAATAATGTAAAATAGTTACGATGTTTTAAAGTTCAACATTATTTTTTATACTTTTTGTAATTTTCGCAAGGGTTCAATTCGAAGCTATTATGTTGTTAATTTTTGATATCTTTTTTAGTAAATAACTTAACTAAATTGAAAAATAAATGGTATTTCATTTTACAATTCCTTACCACCAGGCACACTATGGCAAAGTGCAAACGCATTTTAGATAAAAAAAAACAATAGATTACACACAGCAAAATACAAACAACTTCGTCAACCAATAAAGTTGTCGTACAGTTTACTGCGAACAATAACCTGAAACGAATGTGCTGCAACAATTTCATAAGGCCGCCCCTAACGTACGTGGTTTTCCGTAATAAAAGTAAATCTCTCAAGTTAATCGCTCAGGTCGTCGAACACTAAATGAAGTGGGGTCCTGGGCTTTATGCCTTCGACTTGTAGTAGAAGGGAGGGAGGGCCTTAACGACCCGACGCGACTGCTCATGGGTTACAAGTAAAAATAAACCTTACATTAATGTAACTAAGAACGATTTTAGACTAGTGTTGAAGTGTAGATTTTTGGCATAGTATTGGGAAAATATGTGTCAAATGATATGGCCGAGTGACGTAATCAGGTCATGATTGATACCGGACACATTTCCTCTGATTCGTTTCTGGTTATACCTGATGTTCTTTTGACGGTAGCAGGTATAAAAAGCATAGTTTAATCCTGTGGTTCTCGCTTATTATTTCAGATTTGTACGGATGACAGTTTCCTTATAATAGTAAGTCGATCAAATCAACGTATCTTAAACTGAGTTTTTTTAAATATGAATATCATATAAAAGATTTTAATTTTCTGCCTCATTTAACTCCCTACGCCACCCACATAACTTTGATAAAAATGAACAAATAACGCTTTTATCTTCACCATAAAAAACTTAAAATAAAGCAATTGCGTATAACGCAACGTTTACGTTTATGAGCGCGTATCGCGCGTTCTAACCGCCACCTTTACGTTCCGTTTGCGTTACGTTCCGTAATTACGCGGTTACGATATACAAGGGTTACTATAAGCTGCGAAAATGTTATGTTATTAATATTTTTAAATGGAAAAGGTACGATTTCCAGTGCTTTAGTTATTCTTATTTATGTTTTTAATAATAGTAACGAGTAAAGTTCTTCCTTTCATCTCTCAACTTTATTAATAACATTCACGATTTAATTCCCATAAACGACGTAATTAAAGTTAAACGATTCTAGCCTAGTTACATAATTTGGAGAACGATACCGAAAAAATCATCACATAAGTCAGTACTGTCAGTAGTACCACCCCCAGCTAGAGTAGACACATGGGGCGTAAATTCTGCGTTAATTAAACTCTTTGAGTGTCACCTTGGGCGCGATGACAGCTGTCACAGCACTCACAGCAGTGGAACGCAGTGGTTGCGACTAGCATGTAGCATGTAACGTAGCGTAAGGAACGTAGCTGTACGCTATTTATAGCAGTTTACATAGCAGCTACGTTATTTCGTAGCCGTTTTTGCACTGATTTAAATAGTTTAAGACATAGTTTTTCCCTAGATTCTAGGAATTTTTATTTGATTTCTTTTATTTTTATACAACCACCACTGTAAGTTTTTTATAATTGTAAAGTTTTTAAGGTTTTTGTAGGTTTTAAAGTATTGAACTTGACCCAAAATACTCGACATACGTTATCAGTTGATCAACGAACCACCGGCAATGTCACGTGAACCATCACAAACCTGCCTAAAACATCCATATCGATTTCACCCATACCGCAACCATGGACTTTCCAAAACTAATAGAATGTTAGTGAATTGTTTGTGTTGCCATGCACATAAAATAAGAATTACGTAACATAACTGTTTTATGACCTACATATCTATCTATATTTTTGCATATAATAAAGCTGAAGAGGGTCAAAAGTCTGAACATTGAAGATATTTACCAAAAAAAATTGGAGATAACTACTTCGAATTGATAGCAGAACACGTTTCAACAATTTCTGAAAATGTCTGTTTATCTGTTTGTTTCAACACACATCTGCTGGCTTGGCTGAACGGATCATCATGATTTTTGGTATGTAGGTAGTATGGGGTCTTAGGAGTGTCATAGGCTACTTATCCTGAAATAATGCGAGCGTTGCCGCGGGCGTCCACTAGTTCAAAATATATAACTGTTAATATTTCGAAATAGCGTGTTAAAAGGAGAGTGTTATGTTTTTCTTGTGACTTTAAAATATGGCATTATATATATTTATTAACTCCTTGTCTTCCACTATGTAACTGAATAATTAAGTTTAAGCAGAACAGATACGATGTTAATACGAAAATGCTCGGGAACATGTTCTAAGCGTACTTAATTTCATGTTTCACATATTAGAGAGGTGTGTTCGCTTCAGCGATCTAGTTTTATCATTATGTAACGTGGAATCCTGAGAACTGAAGCTTACACGAATTTCCAAATAGTAAACTATGGATTTCGTGAAATTATCAGATATACTACTATTTTATACCTTGATTATTTTTTAAATAGAAACGTTAACGTAACTTTACCTTTTGAAGTGTATTTGCAATTATCTCTTAGTAAAACAATATTATTTGTCATAGAAAAATCTGTGATTCAATTTTACTCTAGTTTTACGGTTATAAAAGTATCGACCATATAATTAATAGGCATCTATGGTTTCGATATTTTGTTTTTGTTGTTGTTGTGATATTTACAAGCCAGGCTAAAAATAAAAGCAATGTTCACAATTGCGAAGTCATCGCAAATGCTCAACAATTTCGCCAGTACTGTGAATGTAATCGCTTCATAAGCCTGGATTTAATTTCAATATGGCCTCGTAAAAGCATAGCCAATTGCAGCCAGTGGTTTCAAACATGTGTGTGAAATTGTCACACTTATACCACTAGTGTGTAAATATGTGTGTGAAAGTTTCACACTCACACATAAAGTGTGTGAATTATTCAATGAGACAAGTGGTAAGTAGGTATTGTGCATTTAAAATGGGAATAAACAGGCAAGCAATGTTTGCAATTATCAGGAGTGACGGCGCAAATGCAACGGCTGATGGTAAAATGCTTTTAAATTGATAAATTGTATAAAATTGTGGTCGTTCGAGTTTTCTGTTTTTGCTAGCTTGGGTTGTTACAAACGGCGTAGTTCAGTATGCTTGTATGTTTATTGCATTATATTGTTAAATGAAAAAGGTAGCTAATATGTACGTGTTTTACTATATGTGCCTTTTCACCTTATTCTTGCGACACGTATTAGCGGTTAGGTATACTGTTGATAAGTAGTATAAACCTTACCAGTATTCTTTAGTGTGATTTATAGTAACTGTTTTGTTTTCCATTACTGGGTAAGCTCCAATACTACAACAAAGAAACAGGGTAAACATTACCCTATTCGTACATAAAATATAAACTACTCCACAATCGAATAACCTTTGTCAGTAAATAAATAAAGAATTGTATTTACTTGTGTACAATACCCGCATCATGCATTACGGTTGCTTATTTGTCTGTTTGTTCAGTTTGTCTGTACAAAGTCTAGCCATGGGGTTTGAAAGTTCAGTCGCGCGCTGATTTACGAGCGAAAAAAGCAAAGATCTAACTGTGCCCTAGGGTGGAGAGTGTTCTTTGTCAATGAATTTACGTAGAGGACAGTTCACAAGAGTGAAAATGTGTTCAAATTTCCTGGAACGCGCGCGGCGAGGCAGTCATTTAAACCATTGAAAAAAAATATAGAAATAAAGCTCTGTTATAGTTTAAATGAAAAATAATAAATTGATTTATAAGTAGTATCGCTTGTTTTGTTTTTTGCATAGAACCAATCTCAAGCTTTAATTAGTTATAGGATAAAAACACAAAAATTTGTAGTTAATTTTCGAAACCTTTCTTATATGTTTCTTCCTTTATTGTCCCTTCCTCGTTTGTCGCATAGATCTGATAACTGGCCAGCACGATGGCCGGCGCCGGGCGACGACCGCGCTTCCTCGCATGTCGCTACGGACACGATATGATCATTGCCATCGTCGTATGTACTGAGCCTTACTTTATGGGATTACTTACCTCTAGGGTGTCTAGAAGTAGCGCATTTCATAATTTGGCAATGTTGTTGATGTAGATTGCTTACGCGTTGGAGCTGAGTGTACTTAGTTTCAACACTTTACAGAATAATGAAGAATTAAGATGAAGGTTACTAAGCTTTATGATGGATCTACCATCATAAATATGTACATATATGTGAACAAATCACAGGTTTAAAGACTTTACCATGGATCAGTCAAAGAAGCACCTATTTCTTTCCACGCAGTTTAACAGGCCTATTCCTTCTTCCTTGGCAGTCCTTACGACTGTCCCGGCTAATGAAATCGGTCGATTATTCCGAGTCACGTTGGAGTCGCCGTATCGAGCCTATCTCTGGATATTTGTCACGTAGCGATCGACTGTTATAACACCGGCAATGTTCGATTGATACTTTTATAAAGGCTTTTTGTTAAACTGGTAAAACGGTGATTATCTGGTATTTAAGATATTTTACATTAAAACTTTTGTGAGTGGTGTACGTCAAAGTAAGTCGTAGCCGTTTACCGTCACTAATCTCTAAACGGTTACAATGTGTTGGAAATTTCGATTAAAATAGTTAGAAACACTATCTATTATATTTATCCACTATCCATTATATGTATGTATTTAGCTACTTATAAATCTGTTTTATTACGAATTTTCGTGTCAATAACTCAAAACATACATTTAACTTATCTAGAATTTGATTTAAGTAACCACAGAAAGTACCCAGTGCAAATTATCCGCATTCCAAAACCCCTTGGGAAAACCAAACCTTGGTTTCATTAATTAATCTTGGATTTGAAATAAAAGGAATGAAATAAAATAAAAGCTTTTCAAAACCTTTTTCTTACTAGATCAGATAAATACGCCATTATTCTGAATAAAAAAAGAAATAAGTAGGAGAGTTACAATTGTACGTCTAGCTGTTCTCATTTACGGAGCAAGAAACGGATAAACGGGCAAGAGCTTGTTTTAATATTCCCACGGCGTGGGTTCCGCATAGTTCTTGGAACTTAGGGTCCATTAATGGTTAAATGTGCGGTGTGTTATATCTCGTGCCATATTGTTTTTTATTGCTAGGTAAATATACACTTAACTAGAACTTCACTTTAGCATCGTTGTTAACTGCGACCTACCGTAACATTTCCCACGTTCCCGTAAATATATAATCTTGGCTGTGGCCTAAGAATAAACAGGAATATTTCTCATTTACTATTTGTTATAATATGTATATATACTAAGCAAGCTATCATCTGGCCATTCCTCCTGATGTTAAGCTAACTAGTTAACTGATTGTACTGAAACAAGAGAGACCTATTTAATTCTAGAATATAATATCCTTAGATTGTAACTGTTACTTTGCCAGTCCAAATCCAGATCCCTAAAGCTTATTTCAATAGATAAGAGTTACAAAGGCAGCAGCAAGCGCTGTCTCATTATTATGGCGGAGTAGTAGAGCCACAAAAGGACATTTCAAAATTAAAAGCCACGCGCGACCTACTAATGTCAACCTGAATGTAGAGCAGGTCGGTGAACTGTGGGCCCTAGCATGGTGTGGCGTGATTCATAATCTGATTCCAAGTTCAGTAACCAGTCATACAAGACTATCATTCGTAATGAGACGTGCTGTGTTTATTTGTGAGAATTCCAAACAAAAGGAAATCCGTTTTCCTTATCATATTGTTTTACCTTCGTCAATCTCTTTTAAAATTTCTTACCCTAACAAAAACCTACTCATACATTATTGGATTTAATGATGAAAATATATCATATATCTTTTAAAGAAAAAAGTAAAGCATAAATAAAATAAAATAGCCTTTATTTCCCTTGTTGTTTAAAATATTACATTTCATTCACTTCTTACTTAGGTTGTTTCAAATTCTGTTTAATATTTAATTATGAAGATTTTTATAGTATACATATTAGAAAAACAAACTCAAATGTTCACACGTACGCCTAATTACCATTTATAAATGATTCACAACACAATATGCAAGTACTCGATTAATTGGCAATCCGTATCCGTATCGGCGTGAGTGTGCTAACGCCACAAGAATGAATGGATTTCTAGCCGTCTCTGCAAATGGATGAGATGCCGATGCATACAGACAGAAACGTGCATTGATCGATCTGGTGACATTAGTAGGCCAATAAAATAGATAGAATTGTATGTGCATGTCGTATATGATATAGTATAACGTACCCAAGGTACTTATTATAAAAATTTGCTACAAATACAAATATAAAATGGTTTATGGGACATTGATTTTTAATAATACAATACCATGACAATTAAACTGCTTGCTGTCACGTACACAGGTATTTTATCTGAGAGACTAAAAATAAGCATCATTCATTTGCATTAGGTACATTTCGTATTACAATTGCCGAAAACATTCTTTTCAATGTTATATTTCTGTTCATCGTCTTTCTACTTAGCCTTAGCAAACAACTTCACAACAGTCCATCAAAAAAATTAAAGCTAATAGAGCGCAGATTCTTTTTACTCGATTAAAATTCCATGTTTTACTCGAGTTGACCCAATTCGAGTGAAGCGTGACGAGCGAAACTCGCTCCTTGTGCGACGGAACTTCCAACAAAAACTTCACCCAAAGCTGTATCGATTAAAACTCGAATACCGCTATACCTATTGGCCGAACTCTTTATTTTTCACTAAATCCTCCTTACTCGTTCAAAAACTTTTTGTTTAAAACTATTTGTTAGCAGTTACCCGCATGTTTACCAATTTTATAGGTGTTATTGGGGACAAAATGTTCGATAAATTGGAGGCTTGAAATAGGCAAATTTAAGTGAAAATTGTACGTACAGTGTGAATTTTATGCGGGAGAGTGTCGAGTGTTCGCTGTGTTTACTCACCGGATAATGTGACACTTCAAATAAATTATTTATAATGTTTGCTGATATTTAGGTGGAAACGATGAAAATAATTCACGTGTTCATATTTCGTATCGTAAATTTTTTGTGGTTGTCATTTTAAGTTGTACGTAGATAAGTATTTCTCTTTTCAAAATCCACGAATATTTTCACATTATCCATAGTTATTCGTAACTATCTTCTTTCCCTTGAAGAAATTATCACGGAACATCTTTAAAACTTTACAAAAAAAGTTGAGCCAAATAACATGCGTGAAAACTATTTTATCAGTAATTCAAGTTAAAATTATTATTATCGGTTCTTATCGGGTAAACACGCTCCTTCTTAGGCCAAATAACCATTGCTTACCATCAGGCAAACATAATCAAGAACAAACCCGTCCTAGTTAAAAAAAAATACTAGATGCATAGGATCGTTGGGAAAAATGTCTTGTTGTGCTGTAATAAATGTCTTTGTATTGTCACATTATCACGCAGATTTTGACATATACTTAACGGAGATGTAACGGAAACATTGTATTTACATAATAAACCGTGTGTTTAGGAGTAATTCCTGCATAATACAGGACGTTTACATTGTATTTGCTTCCGCTTTTGTAATCCCTGTCAGGTACCTGTGAGTATTATGTACAGATTGTCGCAAAACTGAACGGTCGTGCCTAATATGAATTAAACTCATATGATTTTTGTAATATGGATGCCATTTTAGAGTTTTTTGATTTGGATTAAGCCTAAAATCTAAAACGACTGACGATCTAAAAGTTGTTTATTTTCACCAGGCTTTTCTATTTGTAAGTCTGATTATTTTATTGTAGTTAGTCACAATCATTACACTAATATTATTTATTTTTCTTGTATGTTTATTATGACTGTGTTACCTTCTCAAAATTTCTGACATAACGAAAACCAGTAGATTTGTAACATATTATATTCACATAATCATTTATTTTTCGTATGTTGAATATTACTTTGTTACCTTCTCAAGATCTCTGACACAACAAAAATCAATAATAGGCTTGTAATATATCATATTCCCCCCAGTCGGTTCAGTTCCCAGCCAGGCCCTATCAAGTATACATCAGTCCCCGGAGACAGTCCCCTGGGACAAGTGCGTCTTGTTTGCACTCACGTTATCATGTTTTGTAATCAATTCCACTGTTACAATATCCGGATTGTAGAGTTTTGTGGAAATCTATTGATATTTTTATAATGGTTATTGTTCCTCCTACTTTACTTTAAACTAGTGGGTGCTCGTGGCTTCGCTCGCATTAAGAAGTAAAACTTGCATCCCCTATTTCATCCCTTAAAAAAGTGGCACTTCGAAAAATTCTTTCTTTGCGGATGTTTACGTCATAACATCTACCTGCACGCCAAATTTCAGACCGATCCGTCCAGTGGTTTGGGCTGTGCGTTGATAGATCAGTATATCAGTCAGTTAGTCACCTTTGAGTTTTATATATTTAGATATTTGTCATGTGCCGTAAGATTTTGTCTTAAAATCTTGGACCCTATTTCTTCTTATTAAGTGTATGAAAAGTTTGTTACTACTTAGAGTTATTTTATTTTAAAGAGCATTAGGAATGCACAATTTATAACTAGAACTAAAAAATAAACAGTAAATTACGGTTTCACTTATGCCGATTATTAACTCTCATTTCCCAGCACTGGCAGTACAAAAATATAATTTCTCTGAACTCGCTTTTCAATATAGGCATATCTCATTTCGTTGCTTTTTATTCGTATTCCTAGAAACTGTAATACATACTTGAATCCTCGGAATCCAAATAGTAAAAATATATAATATTAATAGCATTCCAACGAATCACATATAGAAAAAGCTAATGAAAAGCTTTTCCATGAAATTGACTCTCATTCGTTTTTCCTCACACGTATAAAAGCGTCCACTCAGCAGCCGGCGTGTTGTCGTGCCCACAACCCCTTACATAACCGTGATTATTGACTTTTGATACCGCTAGGTAAAGGACAAAGCACGACTTAACCAAGGACACGCACTACTAACAAAAGGGTGTAAGTACCTACTATAGTATTTCAGTAGTTTGTTTGTTTTACGGTAGTCGCGTTGCATTTGATTTGATTATTGTACATACTTATATGTACGTTTAGATAAAATGATGTGTGTTATGACAGACAATCTTTTTAAAAAATAGCATAAAAAAGCAATATCAAAAGCCAACACATCTCTTTAAAGATTCAAACTCCAAAGACATTCAAACATGCCACAATCATTACATCTTATTTATTCACACCGATTCCCCGATATTTGTCCGAGCAAAACACCTATCGGAAAATGAGTACAGTTTGGGATCCATCCCCAGTAGGAGGGTGGAGAGTGCGCATGCGTGGGGGCTCCTCTGTCAAACGACGCAGTCTATACCGCCTCGTCTGCGACGTGCCACGTTCCCACCTGCAGTGACGTATTAAATACATACCTCCGTGAGAAATACAGTGTTTTGCACTAAGCAGTGCGGCCAAACGGTGCCAGTGCGAGCGAAGGCAGTGGGAGTGATTTGGATTGGTTGTGCTGCTGTGAGGGACTGATGTGAAGTAAGTAGCATGGGCTAGGATTGTGTGTCTTTAGTTGATTAACCTCTGTGTAACTTTAACACTTTAGGATTTAGTCTAATTAATCGGGTCTCATGTATAAAGCGTAGTGAGAAAACTATCAGATTATGCTCGTAGTGAATCACTAAAGAGCTAAATCAATAAGTAAAATTATACGTCACGTAACTCTTCATACGTAACAGTTTTACTGGGAAACCTGTAGAATCTTGCCGAACAAAGTAAGCATACAACGAGCACAATAATGTTTCGTTTTTAATCAACAAAACGGAGTCACAAAAGTATCCTTTGAACTTAACCTTTCGTCAGATGAAAGCAAGTTATCACCCGTATTCGTGACTCCATAAAATTCATTACTTAGCGTTCCAATTCCGCAAACAGGTCGGGAGTGAGAAAGTGTGGTTTTCGCCAGAGAGGCCAAAATGTGTGGTTTCAAAGGCGACATAATAGCAGAAGTAACAGAGCGCTGTGACGCCGTGGGGGTATTTTTAGCCACGATTGTTGCGGCGTTGCGTGCTAGCCTGCAGGCGAGGGCTGCCAGCGATAAGCCGACTAATTTTGTAGATTTAATTTTGAATATTTGGTCATGTCTGTACACACTCACAGCTAGACTATACAAAGAAGTGTAAAAAACATTCAAGACAATGAAATCTATTTTTGCCTGAACAAGTCAATCTTGTCTGATTCTTTCGTTAGCGTCTACTTGTAAAACTTTTATAGCATTTACTATTTATAAAACAATTCATATAAAACCCGTAGACGTACGTTACTACCGTAGACGTACGAATATAACCGCAGATGTGTCGACACTGCCTATTGTCTAGCGCAGGTCGCTGGGTGTGTTGAGTTGTTGTGTACAAATGTGTTGAGTGTGTACAGATGTGGCCTGTGTTGAGTTGTGTACAAATGTGGATGCATTCCAATCTAGAGGTCGCACGCTCCGCTGGAGCTGAAAGATAGTCTGAAACAAACGTTCATGTGAAAAGTGTAAGATGTAGAGATGACAATTTAAAGTTCTTCTTTCCATTTTTATTCATGAGTATTTCCTTACATCGCAAAATGTAGTTTGGATGTCGTTTTAAGATCTTTGGCGTGAGTGTTATATTTATTGTTGTGAAATGAATCAGTAATAACGTCAGTTTAAAATAGCAACTTAATTTGACGAAAACTCATAGCAGATTTAGATACAGAAACCTTTTTACTAAAGAAGGTTACGTTAACGTTACTATCGTTTTTACGATTACTCAAGATATTAATAATACAGTATCTCCCTGAATTAAAATAAAATCATATCTGCAGCTATTGTTTATGCAAAAAAACTCGTTTCGATCTGCATGACACTCCAACTTTGATGTTGCCATATAAATCCGATACGTCCCAAACCCCTATTGTTTAGGGCTCGGTTTGAATGTCGCACCCAATCAAAAACCTAATACCAGCTGATACCGTGATATTGGAAACGTGATATACTAGCAATCCGTATCTTGGGAAAAAATAAAACAATATCAAAGACTTTCAATATTAAAACTTGTACATACAATTCAATACAAGCATAAATGGATGTAAAATTCAAAAATAAAAAATAAGTTAAGTACTTAATAAATATTTTTTCATCTCTTCTTACAAACGGTATTACTCTTATAATATCAATAATGATTTAAATGATTATTATCTACATTTTCTTTGTATTAAAAGACAGATAATTTGTTATTCTTGCTACGGGCGGCCTGAGATTGCTACGGCTTCGTAATTTCGTAGCTAAAAGCGTAGCACAAGAAAAAATGCTACGTTTGCTACAATCACTGAACGGAATAATGGGCCAGAACAGTATTTGTTTTCTATCGCGGTTCTTAGCTAATATCATATTTGCTATTGAATTTGTGCATCAATAAAATAGCTTATTTTTGCATTGAAAAAGCTAAAGTTTATACCCAAAATACCGAAATAAATATACTGTGAAATCTGAATTCGACAAACAACTCCATTATTTTCTTTACATGAATGTTTTATTGTTTCAAACTCGTTTCTGCTAGTGAGTGCACTTTTTTTTACAAATACGAACATTATAATAAAAGATTCTAATTATAATATGACACACAAATCTTCATTCCCTAGAACAAAGTTAATTTCTAGACAAAATATTCAACTTCTGCTGTTTATTTCTGTGGGATATAAACGCCGAGGCGGCGATCTTCGCAGAACCAGGACATGAGTCATCGGTTCCCAAACGAATCCAATTTCACGAGGGATGGTTCATCCCCACGCGTGATGGGGACACTTCGATAATTAGTTAAAATTATCCACCCCTATGAGGGGGATAGTTAAGAGAATATATTTGCGGAATTCGAATTATTCGCAGAATTGTGAGGAAAGTTTTCTAAGTAAATAATGTAGTGCTTGCTCCGTTTTCCTCCTCATTTTAACTTCTTGAAACTGACGCTCACGTATCTTGTTCATAACTTTTATTACTTTGTTAGCGTATGTCTCAAATATGCTCTGAATAATTTAGTAGCTTTATTTGTCTTCTGAGATGTTTAATTTACCATCTCAAAAAAGTACGTGTGTGTTTGTATTTATTTAACAAATCAAGATATCAATACTTGTACATTGATAGTGATATCATAGGGTATGAACTGCTATCCTTTAGTTTATGTTTTATTTTCTGCTACCAAACTATACAATAGATTAGATTTTTATAGCCAGTTAAGTATGTAAAATAATAATGCTAATTTTGCTTAAAAGAGAAAGGACAGAAGTGAAACAGCCTAATCTCAATTACTCTTCACGCAACTCTGACTAAAGTAGCTTAATTTCTTTAAGCGGCGGATCCTAAAATAGCTGAATAGGTATAAGTATATGAGTCAAGGTCGGCCCTGTGTTCAAATATTCATGCCTGTGTGCGTAATATACCGGGTTATTGATTGGCTGCTACATCTTAAGCAAGTATTGTGTTAATTTGTAACTAAAAACTGCTGATGTTCGCAAATAGTAAAGTTGTTGTTCCTCTTAAATGTTCCCAATTTATGGAGTCCCGATCTACCTGAAAAAATACCGATTTAAACACAAAACGACTGACATTAGCCATTGGTGTTTGTGAGTACAACCTTTATTATAAAACTGAAACGAAGTGTGGTGGTTCGTACACGAATTGAAAATCTGCTGGAATTACTTAACTTTTTTTTTTACAAGAAATGTGTTTGCACTTGACCGTAATTCGCCTGAAATAACTATAACTACATATTTCATGTAGATTTTGCATTAATTGTCAGTGTTGTCGCCTTAATTTATGACCGTTCATTTCTTAACTAATTTGGTATTTTTTTTCTTCAAAGTTGTACCTTAGTGCTGAAACTCTGGAGAAATATTTATGATATAACAACAAACTTGATGGTTTTTAGGTGTGTTCCTCCATATTTGTATTGGAGGAACACACCTAAAAACCATCAAGTTTGTGTTAAGGAGCAGTCGCAGCGGAAAACCACTACATATTTCTCCAGAGTTTCAGTTACAATGGATTTCCGCAAAGTAACGCTGATTCAATATCTTATTGTACCTGAGTGTCCAACAACTCTGTACACGATAGAGGTAACCTGTCATGGTGTGCGTGGGACTATCACAAAGGGACTTTATAAATCAATTACTGACGTACGCAGTACGTGCCCTGTGTACGTATGTACGTACATGTATGGGCACATGCTCGAACACTGCGACAGATCACTGCGGTTCACACAAGTTTTTGTTTATTGGCTAGTATTTTTTTTAACTCATATTGTTTCTTGATAAAAAGTACTCTATGTCACTCTCAAAACACTGTACTGTCACCATAGCAAAAATCACGAAGATCCTTAGCTCCGTGGCTTAGTTTGCGGCGTGAAAACGAAACGAACAGATAAACAAACAAATTAACACGTTTCGATTAAACGTAATGATATAATTGTATGTTTAACTAATTACAGTTACTGAATAAATATATAAATTATTATTTATACAAATAAACAAACTAAATCTTACCCGATAATAGTCATTGTTAGTCTTTTAACTCAATAAATGTTTCATCCAAATTCACATTTCACCTGAAAAATGGAACGAAAACTGGCACATTGTTATCCCAATTTTCGTTGCATTGGAAAAGCAACATCGAAATTCGGAAATACATAATTGCATTGCCTTGATTTGGATTCACGCTATTCCATTTTGCATTGAAATAAAATCAAACACGTATGTTATTCATGCTTTCGTTCTCTGCATAAACAAGCGTGTTTACCTAAATAATAATAAACGTTTGATGAACCCTTTGTTTTGAAAAACTAATACTAAACGTGGCGTATAGAAATACATTCGAAATGAAATAACTGTTTATCTCTGTTACAATTAATTTTAATACCGTTTTATAAACTCCTAGTAAGAAAATGTTTCTACAAGCGTTTTACAGTAAATCCATCCCAGGCACTCACTCTTCTATCTACAACAATAACATTATTCTAGGTAGAAACCTTAAAATACAATATAGTATAACGTGCGAGAGCTAACGTAGAGCAACAGTGTAAGTGCATAAGCTTCATTATCCAGGCTAACGATGTCCGCGGCCGGAGTGCCGCAGGGCGCGCGCCTAGGACCCGCTCTCTTGATTGCATACGTGAATGAAGTCCATTCCACTGGCGAGAGAACAAATAAAATTTACATAGGTAGTTAGATTATTTGGTCGTGTACATTAAAGTCATTGTGTGGAGAGTTAAACTAAAAAAATAAATTAAGTTTTTAGTAGTTGAGTATGTTCATAACATCCATACAATCGAAAAAAGAAATCTCAAAAATATAAAAATGGCTAGTTAAAGTTCTTGTGTACGAAATTTATTTTTAAGTGTGTCGGCATCATGTTAGTATACGAAAGAGTATTTAATACCTAGACAGAAACTCATTGATTAATTAAAGCACCGCCTAAATGCGTATAAATAAAATAGCAGATAATTTTCCGTCAGTACATATTGATGCAGCTTTCGCACTAAGAATGAAAATTTTTGTTATTCGCAAGTGAAAATGACCAGAAAGTTGGAAAAACTTATAACAGCAATTTCAGTTGTCCGTTTCGTCTAATTTAGCATTCGCGTATAGTTTTTCACGTTGCTGCATTCTGACCCGATTTATTGTCTCTGCAATCGCGTTTGCGGTAAACAAAACATTAACAGGAAAGTAACCGCAGGCGTGTTGTGAGGCAGGAGGTCAGTGACCCCGCTGCAGTGGGGTGGCGCCAACTTGCATGTCGACTACCCTCGACGATGACTCGACTAATGGACAATGTACAACTTAAATAGTTTTATACTTATAAATGATATTGGTTAGGGAGATTTCTTGGTTATTTTTCTGTCGTGGTTCAGTGTCACATCTGTTTAAAGTCTACGGCCACGTGAGATAGCAGTTGAGATTACTTGAGATAGAGATAATCGTATTCAAAATTTGTTCATTATTAGGTGATTTATCGAATGCGCGTAAACCGTCATTAATCATATGAGTGTCATGTATGTAGTTAGTGCTTTCCTCTACGCTGTCTAGGTAATCTAATTAATTTGTACAAAGATCATTGATCATAAACTTTCAATGGTAAGCAATTTGTGATCTGTGTGTTAATATCATATACCTTTTGTTGCAGGTAAGTTACTGCCATTTTTCGAAGACTCTCGGATTCTTCTTCGGCTTCTTTTGAATAATCGTTGAAATATTCTACGGTAAGCTATAATTACAACGTAGAATAAACTCAAAGATACAAAAACATCAATAATTTACACAATAATAATAAAATACTGTGGTTACGCCATTGCTATCGAGTAAACTTTACAGTGTTCTTACAACTTCCTACTAGAAAATAAAGGCAACCGCCACTGACATATACAAAACAAGTATTACATTAAAAAGTTAAGGGTAGAAGCGATACGACTAGAGTTGGCACACCACCATTCCTATCAGGGAGGGTAATATATATCAACACACCACATATTCCTTAACCGAATCCCGGGAAATGAAATGTACATACGTATTTGGCAACAATCGATTGTTTTATTAACTCTCGGCTGAAAGAAAGGGTCTTTGGAAAGGTTTTTGTATTCTAATACTGTTAATATTCTGAAGTTAAAACCTGTAAGTCTGTAATCATATATGATAATATCAAGTCCAAGATCCCATAAATTAGATTATAATAAAAAATAAATTAAATTATTATGTTCGTCGTTTCACACACACACACACACACACAATTACAGTATTAATAAGCTAGTATAAGCACATGTTTAAAATAACAAACCAACAGACATTTAAAAACAACAATATCTACTCAGGAAGTGAGAGTAATGAAATTGGCCAGCCTTTTTATCATTTGATGTTTGTTTCCTGCTTGCGGCTTGTGTTCGGTTTATATCCAGCCGAGTGCTGATAAACCCGGCGTGGCCTAAAAGCGAAGTGGGTGCTTAAGTTTGACCCAATTAAGCTTGGACCTCGAATGACAAGCTTGTGAAAGATTTCAGAGGAAGAAATAAGCATCCTCCTTATTTCTTCGTTATTATCTTTGTTAGGATTGCTTTCTTTCAATCGTATAAAAGCCTACATAGTTGAAATATGTGAGACCGTTGATTTGGCAAGGGAGCAGACATCTACACTAGGATCGTAATAACACGCGTGTATTCAAGGCTCTACTGTAATATAAAGGGATTTCTATGACGTTATGGTGTCACAGTAAATGTACAGTAGAGAATCTTTACTTTTATTTGGAGATCTGACCAATTAAAAATTCCAAACATTCTTTTTCTCACATATTATTTGCAAATAATCTTAAACATCTCTTTCGTCGATTGTTATTGTCACAACAGTGATAGTGGTGAGGCACTGATGATTCACAGCTTTCAAAGATTTATATTTATAAAAATACAAGTTTCAAAACAAATTGGACCTCTTAATACAATATCAATATGTACATGTATGTATATGTAGTGGTTACGTTGTGACAACCAAATTTATAGCTTTCAAGGATAATATCAGTTAACTTTTATGGAAATGATTTTTGAAAGCTATAACAAATGAGAACATGTAGTGTTATCAATTAAGTAACTTAATCCTCTGCTTATTTTCCTCTGCGGCCTGGCAATGTAGGCGGTCGGCAATTTTATCCAGATTATAAGGGAGGACGAGGGTACGTCTCATAGCATTGAGAACGGAATTGGCTCCTTCTTGTATTGCTGGTTTGTGATACCTAATGTATGCTTTCTTGGTTTGTTTACTGTTATTTACGAGAATTTGTGCCTTATCTTGTCTGGGATATAAATTGTAATGTGTCGGACAAGGCAATTTTTCTAGTCAATTTCGTACTTGACGACGACGTTTGTGTTGTAGGTAATCAATTGAAGAAATATACATTTCATGTATTAACTTACTCTATAATTATGTTTTCTGTCTTAACTTAATTAGCAGCTTGATGTAGCCAATGTGCTTTTGAGGAAAACCTAGAAACGTTTTCAGATTTTTTACTAGTTACTTGTATTTACTTTATCGTTTACATATCGTTATTTATCGTATTTCTTTTCTTATGGTGTTATCTAAATTGTTATCATAAATTTTACTGCTATCTTTTTAATGTTCTTCACCAAGTCAGTACACCTCCTTTCGACTTCAAAAGTCTTGCAAATCTTTCGTTAAACAACTTTAGTCGGAACATTAAACTTATTAAGAGACCGTGATTCTGTACTCTTGTCCGGGTAACAATCGCAAACGCAATCAAAAGTTGAGCAAACCCGCCGGCGACGGTTGTATTTCTTATTTATCTGTGGAGAGACGATTTTACGCTAGTCTTCCGTTAGGGTTGCTTACTCTAATCAACATGTAGGTTTTTTTTCTTTCATTTTGTATTCAGTCACACACTACAATTTCATTTCAATTACATAGAAAAATTACAAAACACATTCGTCGTATAATCTTTCCTCTATGTAGGTAAAACTCTTCTCCTATTTCTTAAGTCCGTTAAAAACTTACTTTTCTCTACTCAAAAATAAAAGTATTAAAATTGTGTTCCAAAAGAAACGAATAAAACAATCTGTGAGCACAATAAAATACTTATAAAAATCTATGAATCCCGACCGAAATGAAGAAAACTTCACGGCAATTTTATATTTTTTATGTGCAGCAACCCTGGCTTCCCTCTCTGGTGTCGGTTAAAAAATAATAAATAATGAGTGGTAAAGCCTCCGGCGAGGGAGGTTCGATGGACGGGATCAACCCTCGAATTACTACGTCCCTACTAGTAGACTGTAGACATGTTATGTGAGAACAAACTAAGTATATTCTAGGATACCTGTTTAACCTGGAAGGAGGGACCTTAACCGTAATGGCAGGAACGTGTTCTTTTGCTTAGATCTATATTTTATTATTATTTTTTTCAATTAACCGCACATAATACATTTACTGACTGAATAAATTTAGAATCACATTGTTTACCAGTTAATATTGTAAACTAGTTAGCATTGTGAGTCAGGTTCTTAATTTAAATTACTTCATTTTCATTATATTGATTAGTGTCAAGAAAACATCTGTGTAATAATAAATTTGTAATTGAGTGTGTTAATTCTATGAAACAAACCGTACGAAAACATGAAAACAGTGTTAACATCTCATTTTATATTTCTACATTGCAATAGTTTCAAAACCTAGCATCGAAGGCGTCACTTTAAATTCAAATAGAATCTGCATTGAAAATCAGATGAAGATAAGAAACGAAATATTTAGTGCAGATGCTTAAACATTTTATCGATTTTCAATCGAATAGGAAAGGCACTGAATGCTAATAGACGAGACGTTTGCATGGACCGAGGAACATATTACCACTGAGGATTTTACAGCCTCGCCTTCCTTAGGGAATACTCTTACTTTGTTGCAGGATAATAATGTATGTGAGAAACAGGACAGGCAGCTTTGTGATAATTCTAGAATTTTATAGACGTAGTGACACGTACATACGTATAGTTTCTTATCTTTATATTTATTTATAAGAGTTTGTTTGAAATTTATTTATTTCTTTGACAGGAAATGTAACAAATGCACTGCAACAAGCTTATATAAACTCCTTAATGTTCACTTAATCTACATACATTATAATTGAATTAATTCAGATATAGTATAAACAAGGAACATAATCAATTATCTGAGCACTATAAAATACTATAGGTACCTAATGTGTCACGCACACTGCGCTCGTTTTGCTATATAGTTTATAGTACTATCAACTCCGTTTCATAGCCTTCTACAGACATGATATCTTCGGCCACACTGTCGCTTGTTTATGTGTCGTTTCATAGCCTTCTACAGACATGATATCTTCGGCCACACTGTCGCTTGTTTATGTGTCGTTTTAGATGCACTTCTATACAAAGACTTGACTGTCCAGTATGAAAATAGAACTCCTGACAAGCAAGATACCTCCGTGCATATTTTTCAATACTTAGACGTAACAATGTACGCAGCTATTAATGAGGGGATAGGTTTACGTTTGACTACAGCCTGCCTGATGTTAAGCATTGCTGCAGCCTAGGATGTAACACGCTTACCTAGAAGATACCTATTAACTCTAGATTTGAAGACCCCTGGATTGTAGTTCGCAGGAAATACACCTACACTATTGTCTCAATTTCTTTCTGCCTCTACAAACAAACCTAAAACCCCCATTGTATTAAGACCACAACATTCTAAGATTTCGCCTGTAGCCTTAATAGGGTGGGCAGGACAGCGGACTCCCTGTACTCCCTGTACCCGCATTACAGGCTTAACGAAAAAATAACAGTACCCACAGCCAGGGCGCTAATAGAACCATGCTGTTCAACTTCCTTGCTTATATTACTTTATGCAAATGACTCTCGGGGTCATGATGGAGGATCCTGTTTTATTTCTGCGAAGGAAAATTTATTAATTAGTTTTACAAATCACAATGGCACTTCAAACTGAGCTCGGGGCGTTGTGGAATATTTTTGTAAGGTTTTACGTGTTGGTGTTGTCTGGTTTGGTTAATATTATTGATTTATTTAGCTATTTCAATCTTCCGTGTGTTAAATAAATTTTGTCATAAATTCATTTAGTTCGTTGTAAGCATTTATAATCTAAGGTTAAGGAAGAACAGCTTTATGTTGCTCAGTATATTTTTTCTATTTTCTTTATACGGATAGAACCTTTATTTGCTATAACAAAAGAAACCTGGAAAATAGGGCGCAGTATAAATAGAAGCAGAAAACAAGTTTTTCTCAATACCCATGAAAACTAACGACAAGGGTAGCATGTCGAATACAGTTCGTTATAGCAGAACATGCAAATAAGATTTAAGGACCGTTTGCACGACGTTTATGTGGGACGTTATGCATATTCATAGCGCTATTGATTGTAACGACTTACAGCAATCTTGTTTAATAAACATACAAAATGGATGGTAATAGTCGAACCAACTATTAACATGCACAGAAATATTTTCCGAATTGAAATTCAAGACTTAAATGAATCGGTCTGTATTACAGCAAATGCAGGATCCTATCGGCCTTGGTTATTTTCACTCACTGCCAAATAAGTTTGTAATATAATTGTTATAACTGTAATTCTTTTCTTCGTAAATTAAATTGTTTAATAAGTGTACCTGCTGCTCCTCGCATCGCTATTGACTTTAATTCTCCAATAAAGTCAAAAGTTTCCTAACTCTCAGCTTAATAATTGAAAACAAAATACGAAGTTAAAACGATATCTTCATCTCACATTACGACTCGCGTCCCTTTTGGAAGTGTCTAACTTATAACATTAGTCAATTTACCTTTGTCATGTCTACCTACGACTTCCCACACAAAGATGAGAAAAAAATCTGAGCGCTTTTTATTACCTCCGAAACTGATTCGACTGTTAGCATTTTCACCAAGCAGGAAACTATTCCATTTCAAAATATGGGATTCTCTTACGGGAAATCATTTCATTCTCTAAAGATCGGGCTAGCAGACAACAATAAAATTTGCTTATTTGCGAAGTTTCCAAGTGAAATAAGTTTGGGGCTAGATATCGAAAGTTGGGATGTGAGAGATAAACTTAAGAAGGTATAATGGAAACTCATGACTCACCTGTTTTATCCAGTGACGGTTCCCCGCCTTCGTGAGTTAAAGAGGATTTTAAAAATGTCACTGAAGTTATTACAGCGGGTCTCGTGATAAGCCCCGAGGATAGAGATGTGTTGGCTTCCAAACTACCCGCATAATGTACACGTTTTTGTGTAGGAGTGTATCCTAGATTCATCTAGATAGTCAAGCTCGCTGTGTTTTGTGACCTACATACGAAAAAGTTCAATAAAAGAGAAATGTGAATGAGCTTTTTATATGAATGCGACTTTTTGTCTGGCTTATGAAAGGTTTTCTCGTAAATATGTTCTGCCGTTTATATGTCTATGTCGTAACGTTATGAATATAGGTACCATTTATGTAAATCTAAGGTAATATAAAATGTAATAACATAACTATGATCGTAATTTTTAAGTTCATATCACAAATTCTTCGTTATTTAACGTATAATGTATATTAAGCACAAATTTGACTTTATTATGTGGGAAATTTTAAAAGAAAATAATGTCACTATAATGTTTTGCTATATTTGTATAAAATCTCTGTTTCACTGTAAACGGAATTCATAACAGTAACCTTCATCTTTATGGCTCATAAAATTGTCATAAAAATGTACATAATAGAATTTCGATTTGTAATTAAGTTTCCCATAAAATTGTCTTCCATCGATTTCTTCTACCCACTATTGCGAATACATCTTTATTCAGTATTAAAACATATTTTTTGTTTTATTACTGTTTTAACTGCTCCAGTCATTTGCATAAAACACTCCCGTGAAACGCTATTGTTATCAACCAATACAAGTTATCTACAAGTGGCGATACATTACCCACCTGTTTTAATTCACTCGTATTTTATCTCATCCAATCGGGGACGGAAAGTGGTTCGATAAAACACGTTCAATGTGTTCTCATAAGCGTGATATTGTATAGTTCATTTAGTACAATAGAACCGATACATGTCTTTGTGTACAAAGCTCGGTACAGAGCTATCTCGGTCATTAACAGCTAACTGCCGTCGAAAACTATCCGCATAACGCGTCAGTGCGCTGGAATAGCCTATACTATACTATCTATACCTCATAACACAATGGATAGATAATAGTGATCATTAATCATGCCGAGGGCCTATTGATGATTCTGCACATGATTTTAGTGTGCATAAGCAATTAGTGCGACTGATTTTACACATGTGCCTATTCATTGCAAGAATAACGCCAGAATTATAGATCTATTGAATGGTTTTGATATTGTTTATCATTAGAATAACATTTTTTTAAACCAAGTAGACGCTTTTAGAATTTGCTTGACATCAAATGTTTCAAATTTTAGAAGACGCAAGCTATTTGTCGTAAAATTCAGGCAGATACTGAAACTTTTTTACTTTCCAGATACTAATTAAAGTGGGGTACCTCAAGGTTGCGTTTTAGGGCCACTCTTTTTTATGATGGGTAATAAAGCTACATACCTCAACAGATGTTTCGTAATGTCGGTGATGTATATTTTTTGTATCGTCCTCTGTTTTTGGGGGTAGAGTCATAATTTGATAGCGGCCAGTCGGTAATTATTGTCAACGGCCGGTACAATGAAGCGTTTTAATCGTCATTGTATGCGACTGTGATGGATTACCGGCTTTACAAACGTGGAGAGGAATTAGTGCCGCGTTTTACTGTGATTAATCAAATCGTTGAAAACGTTTTGCATATAAACGTGAGTATTAATAATGACTTTATCTCTCAACTGTTTTGACGCGCGGTATTGTGGTCGCTTTACTAAATTAATGTACTGAAATGTGACAAAAGGTTAAAAAAAATTTGGTAGCTCTTCGAAACAAATACATACGTATATTATTCAGTAACAAATAGCTTTAAATTATTCTGTATTGAAGAAGACGAACTGCACATGATGAGTCACGGGGCTGCCAAATCTAATGGTCGATTGTCGTGATCGGCGCCTAAGGGCCGCTACACACGGTCATACAAACAGTCGTTACTCGGACATTTAAGTCGTTAATACGAATTAACTGCACGCGTATTTTCACCCTTATAATTAAGCGAAACAGAGAAGCAATGTTATTTTATTAAGGCAGTTTCGAGCTATAAATGTCACAAAGTAAATAGACTTTGTAAATTGCCTCCTTTTAATTTGACATCTGAGTGTAAAATAATGGTGTTGCGGAGCTATAAAATTTTAAAATTACTATGAGAGTACGTGCTTTGCTCCTTAACTTCGCTGTACCCCTTTCTTGTTTTGCCAGTATACAGAGCACTGTATTAAATATGTATGTTAATGTTGGGCGGGGCGCATAAATCACATTTTATTTGCGCTTGTAGTTGTTATTAGATCGTTGATTCTTTTGTGTCACTAAAGAAAATATTTGAGTTATTCTCCCTATGCAAAAAGTATTGAAAAATAAGTGAAGGTTTTCGTCTGCCTGTAGAGATTGTGCAGTTAAATATATCTCCTCGGTCAAGTATTCTCTGGCGTGTCAAGGACCCGCGCTAAACAATAGCTCGGGGTCTCTGGGCGCCGATGTACGAGGCACTGTTCAAACTTAATAATTGCACAACTTGGCCGTCTGCTTGCTTTACATGTCTATTGGACAGTTACATCTAGGATTTATTTAAGTTATACCAATTTCAATTGGATTAAGCATACTCAATATTTTGTTGAAACGAAATATGGATGAGATTGTTCTGAGGACTTATTTATCAAACAAGTTTTGTTAAAACAAATTACTAGTAGTTCTTTGTTTTACTGTTACACTATTTATAGTTACAAATATCCACAATTTGTTCTCGTATAGTATAGTTGTAACTATAGGTTTTAACTTGAATGAGTCATCTGACTCGATCTAGTACAAATCTCTTTCCACGTTCACTACAAAGATTTACGTCTAGCATTTATTTCTAAAATCTTATTCCCTTCGTGTTTAAAAGTTCATTCCGCCAGCCGCTGTCCCTCATTGGCTGAGGTTTTCGTGCGCCTTAACGAGTTCAGCTGCATCCACAGTTCAAACGTTCAGACTAGCAATTTTTGTACATACGACCTAAACTTTATTGTATCGCAATAAGGCCCAATTTGGCTCGTTTATTCGCCTAGCTGAAACAGCAGCAATGTATCTAATTGGTGCATTTACCGTCCAAATGCCTGGTTATTACAACCGGCACGAAACTCAAAGGATAGTATATAGGGGATGAGTTGGGACTTAAAATGTTGTGTTTACATCGACTCTTCAAAGCATGTTTATTTTATTATGATGGATGCTGGTTTGTGTGTTTTGCTGTTGCAGGGAACTGTCAGCAAACTTCTTTGAATTTCCAATAGCGAGTAAACAAGTCGTAAACAAATTCATGCTTCTTTTTGGGTTATGTAAAGTAGTTTAGCATCGAATTTCTTGTTATTGCAACATTTAAAATATTATTGTGGGGATTGAGTCTATATTTGTTTTGTTGTGTTGGTTGACTTTGCACAATAACTATAGGTTTTTTTTTCTTATTTCAATGTAGAACATACAAGCAATCAGACCCATCCGATGCTAATATCCGGCCACTTATCCTTGGTTTAGTAGATGTCCATAACCAGAACATCTCCTGTCCCCAGTTCTCGTGGGATAGCTCGCTCTTTCTATCAGTATCCTCCTTTCCTTACGTTTCCTCCTCCTTACCTTTATAACCATGTTTACTTGTATGGACGTAAAGAATAACATCGTTAAGCTATTTCGCCTCGTCTTCGCTGTACATTGTACATGTTGCGTCGAGTTGCAAACTT
Organism: Macaria liturata; assembly: GCA_964023185.1. Taxonomy (NCBI): domain Eukaryota; kingdom Metazoa; phylum Arthropoda; class Insecta; order Lepidoptera; family Geometridae; genus Macaria; species Macaria liturata. The sequence goes on along the minus strand of OZ026813.1, from coordinate 1,389,440 downwards.
TATTATAACCTTAGAAATAGGCACGGTAGACCATCTGTTGATAAGTGGCACCTTAAATACCAACTATTAGTTATACCTTGCTCTTTCCATAGATTTTATAAATAAATAAATATTTCAGGACATATCACACAGCGCCATCTAGCCCCATGCTAAGCTTACGCTTGTATCATGGGTACTAGATAACGGATATAATACATATATACTTTTTCTTTTGTAAATACATACTTATTATACATAGAAACGACCAGACTTAACACAAGTAATTACAAATTTTAATATTCATAATTACTTGTGCCATGCGGGAATCGAACCCGTACCCCTAGATTAGAAGGCAGAGCCACTACCAACTAAGCTAACGGAGCACTTATCCTTTCCTTGCGCTATTCTTTTGTTTCCTTTCGTATAATCTGGTTTCTATGTTTACTTGTATGTACGTACATAACAGCTGTGTCGCCACGTCTTCGCTGTACACTGTACAAGTTGTGCGTCGAGTTGCAAACTGTGACCGCGCGGTAATAAAGTGGCAAGTTGGGGCCGCGGCGGGACGGCAAATGGCTTTATACTGTGGACGAGAGAATATAGAGCTGCACCTTACTTATGTAACAGGCGTCAAAGGCAGTGGACGGGGGTGGATGATACTTGGGTTTAATGTTGTTTGTGCCATTTTCTAGTATCAGTGTATTTTAGGGCAATGCTTTTTTTAATGAAATCATATTTTTTAATGGATTTTTTTTCAACTAAGCGCAGTTCCTATTTCCGATACACTCTTGATAGAAAGGTTTTAGTATCTTAGGTGAACGGCGCAGAGTGAACTTGAACACGCCTCAAAATGTTTGCTCATATTGAGATTGTTTTCTAAAGACTTTATCCACGCTTCTAGCTCTTTGCACCACTAACTACAAGTTTATAAAAATGTTATCGTCACCAACACGGCGGCTCCAATCTGCTAACACCAGAGTTCACCACTCTCATACAAACTCACTTCCTAGCAGCTGGCCACTTCCATTACTGTCCCATCCATTGTAGTACAACCTCATTACGGGAGCTTCTAAAACTTAGGATCTGTCGATTATCGTTAAAGGAACCTTCTTATTCTTGTTTAAAAATTTTGAACAGCAAACTTTTTGCTCGAACTTTCCGGTACTAAACTAGGGAGTGTGCTGCGGAATAAATCGAGTTACTGGCAACTCTATTGTGTAATGGCTATTCTGGCTTCCAACGCATGTGAATGTATTGTTTCTATTTTATAACTCGTCGACATTTTATCACTACATAGCATTAGGTATATGTATACATACATACCTAGTTTGTCGTAGATATTAAAGACTCACTATACTAGTTTGACTCCCTATTTTCATTCCTGTCGTAAACTTATGTTTTGTCTGGCGTTTCTAAACTTTGTAATGAAACGTGTATTTTACCTGATAATTACTTTAATCAGCACGATACTGGCAAATACCAGCGCAGCGGTCAAACTACTTTCCTGACCAAGCCCATAATAACAAACGTGCTAGAACACAGAATGAATGTATCTGTAGTAACACAAGTATTCTCTATCGAGATGTATGTAGCTTTCGGCTTGTATTTTTTTACTAGACAGTTTTAAAAAATATAAACATTTGTCGAAATGGTTAATGTTTCCCTATAACAAACAATATCTTGTTGCGGCAGTTCTAAAGAACATTTTTTGTATAACTAAGCAAAAAATGTTTGAAATTACAAGATGTATTTAATCTGGTAAGTACATGAAAACAAAATCTCGCCATGACACAGAACTACTAAAATAACAAATCGTCTTTCCTAACCAGAAAAGAAGGCTTGAAATCCTTTTACGTCATGAAATACGATCCTAAAGAAATCTTTAGCAGCCTCAATCTCAGCCATACTTGACCTAAACTTAGTCTAGGACATCAATAAGTCTGGACTAGACAGCGGTCGCCGAATTACCAGGCGATAGACTGCCTTTGTTATATTGCTTAGCTTAGCTATCATAATATGGAAGTTGATATTATGTAGATTTGAGTTAGGGAAATAATAAAGTCTTAGTAATACAAGACTTAGTAAGTACATATTTAATATTTTCCTAAACTACATATGTATAAAAATACTTTTTTAATATAGACAGTATAGAATTCCTTTGTTTGTTATTTGCTATTCTAACGAAGAAGTTAACATTCCGCTTGTCAAAAAATCTTATTATTCAACTGTCTTCTAAAATTTCTCCTATTCAATAATCAAAATCATAATATTTTAGGCTCAAGAATAGTCCTCAAGTTTGCTTGTAGATAAAATGCCCTATTCAATATCACAATGTGAAGTAGTTCACCAAGTTTGTAACAAAGGTGTACACTCACCTTTGTTACACCTTTGTTACAAAATACAAACCTTACAACCCCGTAGTTTCTTGGAATCGACCGGCGTTTTACATGGAATCACACCGCTGATTCAACCTGTCTGGTGTCTAGACATCTACGAACCTGACTAAATACGAATTGATCTAATCTACTACTTCTATAGGGTTTATAAAACTTTTGTAGTGGACTCGACGGGGCATTGCCCATAGGTTAGACTGTTTTGCAATTATGATTTAACAGTGACAGACAGACAACTAAATTGTAGAGAGTCTGCATAAGCCTGAATATGAATTGGATTGAATTGATTGGAGTTAGTATGAGACGCCTATGCTCGGCAGTTAAAGATAATAGGCTGATTTGAGTTGAGGTTGAGTTTTGACAGAAAGTTAACTAATAATAGGAAAACATATCTGAAGAATTTAATGAAGCAAAGTCAGTGCGCAGCGTATATACCGCTCATTATTTCATATGGCTATTATAATATTCGTTAAATTAAATTGTTTTTCTGCAGTAATTAAGATACGAATACGGCTTCTTTATTTGTGTCACAATACGCACGAGTTTATCATTCAATGTTTCCACGAAAAGTTTTAATGAATTATTTAACGTAGACATTTATACTGTTTAATAAATAACTAGGTATATTTAATGATGCTTATGAGGCCATCTTGTGTATATTACTTAACAACAAATGTGAGATAGTAAATTTTACCATATCGATTCACAGGCATTATTTTGGTAGGTATACAGAGTTTACTCATTAAATGGCAATACATTGTATCTGGTCCAAAACAAGTGTCGCCTCTCAAGCCGACCAACTTACATTATTAGGATTTTATATGTATTAACTTAATGATTGCTTACCATCAGTCGTATTACGGTCAGATGCGAACCCATTCCATGATAAAAAAAACAATTTAATGAAAAACAAATGTCTAAATATCAATGAAACTTATAAATTTATAAGTTTCATTGTTAAAAACAAATGTCTAAATATCGGCTTGAGAGGCGACACTTGTTTTGGACCAGATACAATGTATTGCCATTTAAAAGCATATGAGCTAAACTCATCACAATTAAACATTAACCGTATAACTCTGTACCAGTATGATATAGTTCCCACCTATTTGAAACCTGGTTTTGGCATGTTTGGGTTACCTCAAAGGGTTTCGGAGAACTATTCACATCAGTCTTGCTAAGCCTGAGCATGATGCCTCGTTCACACTGTCTACATATTAATAATTATTCATTTTCATTTACTCATTAATATTACTTTACACGTCAAAAGCTGTGGTTGAAACTGTAATAATATTACATAAAAAACATATTTCATCAATATACAAAATTAAAATGACCAACAACATAATGTCAAAATACATGAACAACATGTGCCTACTGGCTAGTAAAATAAAATAAAAATAGCCTTTATTTACCTTTGAAGTTATACATGCATATTTTTTAAAGTTATAAGTTTCAATTGATTATTACAAAAAACAAAACTGGCTAGGACATAATATTAAATTAATTATTGTAACTGTATTCAACGGAGCGACTAGATTTTTTACATTTAAGTGTGCTAGGCAATAGTTCTTTTAATCACTGATTTTAATTAAATGATGTTGATGTAAGTTCCATATTGTAGGTCCGTTCCAAGACATTTCTGACTCTAGGGTGACTTGAAATGATCGACTCCAGAGTTCAACTCCAGTTCCAAGGAACTTACTTTATCTGACCAAGTGTAGACAGGTTGTAAACCCCTCAATCTCTGTCGGCAGTAAATTGGGCCTAATATCTTCTGAATAATTTGGGCTCAATTGATTGGAAAAATCACTCAGGATGAAGAAAAAAGCTTTCTATTAGCGTTGGGTCGAAAGAATGGCAATAATCGAAAGTGGTTCAATGAGATTGGATATAAGATCGGAAAACGCATAGGTTACTTTATGTTGGTTTTATGCACATGCTAAGTTTTGATTACACCCAAAATACAAGTATATACAGTACTCACAATATTTCCCCCTAAAACATTATGACAGGCCTAGTTGTAAATATGCGCTTCCTTTAATGAGTTACGTATAAAACGTTTATCAGCATTAACATACTATTATCTACGTGCTTAGTTAGCATATCTACATAGTTAAACTACCTAGCTATGTGTCCTATACGTATAGTGTACGCCCTAATAACGCCGTGGAAAGCACTTATCTGCTTTAAAGCCCTCTAAATGAAGCAATAAATGCGAGATTCGCTCTCAGGTAGGTGGCATACACGATATAACTGGGAGATCCCTCACTATACTATGAACAAACCGTCCCCCCATACATACTATCTCAGCGAACCAATCAGCATCTAGACTTATCACGCGCACGTCGGCAATCTGATCACCTTTCAGACACATTCAGTGTTATTTGTATCTAAATTATTTAATGGGCATGCAACTACTACAGATTGTTAGCCCTGAAATCATAGAAACCACAGAATGGGCAAACCTTTACACATATTTGGCAAACTGTTCCTTAGGATAGACAAAAGCACAAGACACTGTCTTCCTGCTGCAGAGAAAAATACAGACCGTATGAATAAATTAATAAGAGTTGTTTGCCCTGTAGTGGGCTTCATTCTACCCATTTACAAAGATAGGTAGGAATTTGTATATGTTGTTTTTTTTTGCTATTTAAGGTGTCTATTGGTTGTGAAGTCGTTGACACACTCGACTGTGTTTGTTGAAGGGGGAATTAGTGTTAAGGTGCCACTTCGATACACTGTAAGTGGAGCTTTAGAGATAAAGGTTTTCAATGAACGGTTTTTTCGTGGTTTCTTTGTTCGTTGAAATTTAATACCATTAAAATTGTTGATTACTGAAATTTGAAAAAGTCGAGTAGTTACAATCACTTTGTTGTTCAGTTGTACAGGCATGTAACTAAACCCTTTTGCGCTAAATAGAAACTAAATAATATTCTAAAAATACTAAGCATACCTGTTTTATGGCGTTCTTATCATTATTTTTGTCCTGAAATAATATTTGTACACATAAGATAACATGAAATGAAACTCACATCTAGCTATTTTAACTAAACGAAAATATCGCTGTAGGCACAATACTAGTATGTAAAGAAAAAACTGTTTAAAAAAAATCTTCATTACAGAAATGCTACCTTTAGCTGAAGGGCTGTTTCGTTTGTTTGTTATGTATGTTCGTGCGTGAATTAAAACCTCATCTGTGTGTGAGCAAATAGAGTGAAAGGCGATAATGGGTTTTGTAGATCGAAACCAAATCCCCGAGACGAAGGTTTATGATTATAAGCGATGGAACGTGATGTTTTGCGAATTTTACACAGCTTATTACAATAATTTTATAAATTCATGCGTTTGTGACTGTACCTTTATGAAAATTAGCTCTAAATAATTTTACAGATACGTTGTTCTTTAAAATATTCTAAAGCTCTTTTCATTTCAGCTTCGTTTCCATTTTACTATCACCACGTGAATCCATAATACAATCAGTTCCTGCAATCTCATTGTCTGCTTTTATGTTAATTTGCATGGCTTATACAAAACTCCAAGCAGAATTCCATTGAAGCGTCCCTTATAAACTGCACATACTATACACACACGTCCCCTGCATTGTTCCACGCTATGAATTTTGCATTAAACTGCCTGAAGAGCAGCGGAGGACACTGCACAATATCATAATGGCCCAGCGGGCAATACTACACCAAACCTGCTGGACAAAACCAGCCTCTATCACCAAGCAATAAAGGCTAGTATGGTCCTAACGCTGCCTGTTTGTCCGTGCAAACATTACCCGCCCCCAGGTTTATTATAAAGTCATAATTAACTGTGCTCTTATTACGTTAATATACTTTGGATAGTAATTACGGTGAGAAACGGTTTTTGTGAGGAATCCGCTCGACCGGCGGGTTTCAGGTTAGGTGGGTCGCGTAATTGGGGTTCAGGCGATGAGATTTTGGCGCTGAACCTTTGATGCACAATTTTGTTGTGAAAAAAGGCCTTTGTGATCAAAGGTTTTGTTGTGCTGCTTGTTATCATGTTAGGAATATGACTGAGGTATACGTAGGTTTGTTTAATTGAATTTAACTTCAAAAATTTAGCCACATCCATTATTTGTATGTAGGTATACTAACGCGCTTCGAAATTATGTAGGTAGTTTAACCTCTTTGAACTGTTTACCTCGCAGGGAATTCGTTACAACATCTCGTGGCTTGCGCCATTCATATTTCGGCATTACGCCAAAAATCCAAAAGTAGGTATTATATTATATTTTTTTTATTTCCATTCCCATTATATTTCCCCACTGCAAGCAATGCTTTCGTCCAATTTATTCAACTAGTTTCTTTTTTGTATTTATTACAGACAATAGAACAATCAATCAAGCTTATAATTTTTATATAAACTGGCTCATTATGTTATCGAAACTAAGTGAAATATAAAACTCATCCAAACCGAAAATTACCCACCCCTTGTTCTTTCTTAAGACTTACTGTCGACGTTTCCAAAAATTACGCTGTGGTTAGTCGAGTTGAAAATTATCTCAAATTATTCGTAAAATATTCTTTTTTTTAACGTGGGATAGGTTTACCTTTGACTACAACCTGCCTGATGTTAAGAATTGCTGCAGGCTAGAGTGTGACACGCTAAAAAGTAAAAAGTACAATATTTTACACAATTTTAGAAAATTTTAAGCCGGTTCCTAAACCCAGTACAGGTATAGCCGAGTCCCTGTATGACCTACAGAGCTCTAGTGTTCTATCAGACAGTTCCAATCAACCCGCTCTAATGCCTCTAGCAAGCAACGTCTCAACTAATGAAACGGGCACCACTCGATACGGTAGCCTAGCGACGGGACTTGACAACCAAGATCTGGTGCAGGGTGCACCAACCCTGCAAAAGATATTGACTATCTGCTGGGTTTAGTACAGAGTAACAAACCCTGCACATTTACAAACGTTAATGTAAATATTTGTATTTATAAAGACTATGTTTTAAGTTTTTCATAAAAAGATTCCTTGTATTATAATTTTATCTTGATCTGATTTTGTATGTGTAAATAATGAAAAACAAATAAGCCTACAAAATTAAAATGAACGCAATGTTTTATTTTTAGTCAGTCGGTATGGTATATATATTGCAGTCTAGTTTGTTATTCCTTATTAGCGGGCTTTTGATACCACTTCGAAGAACTTATGCCGCTTAGTTTTTCTTTTTCATCTTCAACTAGATATTAAATTGCACTGCAATAACAAGCAGAAAACAAAGATTAGAAAATATTTAGAAGAGGATTACTTGTGTACATAGAATAGAATAGGTAGGTACTTAGTGTGACGTCATACAGTATAGTAGGTACCTATAAAAAAACCTAATTTAATTATGCAGTGATTTTTTCTATCGTTCGTGTGGAATCTATACTAATAATATTATAAAGCTGAAGAGTTTGTTTGTTTGTTTGTTTGTTTGAACGCGCTAATCTCAGGAACTACTGGTGCGAAAAAAAACAATGAAAAATGTGAAAAAAAAACGGGGAAAATTATTCATCTTTGAGAGCTACCGTTGCGTGTGCTGCGGAAACGGTTCAAGATATCAAAAAAATATGTATGAAAGAATTATTCCTCTTGAAATGACCTAACAAAATGTAATGTAATGTGTAATGTGCAACAGTATACTTATGTTTATCTTTTAAGATTAACTCACTAGAACCGTTCTTATGGTAATAACTATTCCATGCGGACGAAGTCGCTGGCACAGCTAGTCATAACTATATGCAGTGTAAAAGTCCGTTTTCGTATCATATCACTGCACATAGCGACGGAGGCTTCGAGTCTTTGATGACACATCACAGGCCGGCTCCCCAGGGGCGGGCCCAGGAATAAAGAAAATACTATTATCAAAAGATGACTTACAAAATTAAGAAATAGCTTTCCCCATAGCTTTTGTTTGTGAGTTATTAAGCTGTTTTCTCTGCTGGGCTCCAACTTGGTTTTACTATACAATTTTAGGTCAATGTTGGAAGCTGGTATTTTGTCAATATATAGACCTCTTTAGAATGCAATATCTGTTGTTATTTTAGTTTTATGTTATTAGTAAATTAATCATGTGTGGTTAAATGCATTTGTTGGGTTAGATTAGAAATAAACGAAAGCCCTAGATCCACCCATGTCCCAGACCCTAAACTCCGTCCTTCCCTTCCTTACCGCGCACCGGCTTTTTCAAACCTAACGACATGATACAAACGACAACAAATACAGTAGATGCCTTATTATGGCAAAAAAAAGGGACGCAAATTATTTTTGATACTTTTTTTCGATATCACACTCACAAACTATAACAAACAAAATCAACACGTTAGCATACATAAGCATACTGACAAACTTTAACCTTGTTTTTAAACTTACGCTTGGCATTATTGTTATTTTTTATCCTGGATAGTCTATGATGCACATGTACCCCAATGTTTAATGTAATTTTTTATTATTTATTTTGTTTTTTTTATCAAATAACGCTACCAATATACTCGTTTAATTTATATATATTATTCCAAATACACGTCGATCACTATAGCGCTTATGATACGATACATTTGCTGTCTAATTGGTCCGCCATTATTAACGCTTTATGGGTCTGAATGCAATTAGGGTAGAGAATGTTACTACTATGTGCAGTCTAGTTACTAGGTACTTCTTATCAAATGAGAGTGTCCAACTCTGGTGTCGAGAGTTTATGAAGCCGCCCTAAGGGCCTCTGACATAACTTAACGACTGACGTACTAGACAAACAGCCGGGATCTACAATTTAACGTGTCATCCGACCCACGGAAGCGCCCAAAATGTAATGCTACTTTTCGGTCACCCATCCAAGGACTGACCGCGTCGACCTTATTGCTTAACATTGGTAATCGCATGCGATTGCCTCCGCTAGCTACGGGCGCTACTCTAGGTACTTATATACAAGGGCCAATAAGTATTTAATGAACCCGTATTTTGTATTATCGCTTTGTATTGATATGTACAGCTTTGAAACGAGTAAAAAAACATACAATAACAATTTATTGATGATATTATATAAGTCGTTTGTTCTGGTAACCGTATAACTTACGTAAGGCAGGTTAGTCAGACGGTTTTACAGGTAAACGAATCATAGATTAGTTAGATGTCACTTGATTATATTGTCAATGCGTGATACCTCTCACATGCATAATTAATGTTTTTGTGGGAATCTCGTTAATATCCACCACCGTTTGATGTCCGTCGCTAAATAAAATACGAACTTGTGACGTTATTCGGTTTAGACTAATGTGAAATGCTATTGTTGTTACTGTTGGTACTTTACTAGTTGTCAGTTCATTCATTCATTTATTAAACACTACATGTAATCATTTTTAAGGAGTTAAGATAGATATAATAAACCTATCTCATTCACACGTTTTGGTAGAAATATGTAAGTCATTTAAACAATGCGAATTAACTAATAACTCTGTCTGACTTACCTGTTTCGTCAGGTTCACTAAATAAGTTTTTATTATTATTTTATTTATCTCAAAATATAAACTGGTGTAAAACCAACCCTGAAACATGAACTATCTAACAAAAAACAATACGGAAAACAATTAAAATCGATGCATAATCTTTGTAGAAGTCGGTTGATATAGAGGTTAAACGTACCAACTCAAACTTACAAACAAAAAACATCAAGCATTAAACGTCAGATTATTTTACATATACGAGTATTTTACAAAATTTCTCTACTTTCCTTATTTCCTAACCACGTATTTCAATAGCCCTCGCGAGGTGTCGTTTCAATCCCAGCCTCAAAGCGCTGCATTTCACCTTGAGACCACTTGACAGCGCTTTCCGCATCTCCAATACCAATTTGCATCTAAATTTAAAGCGCTGCTTTCGCTTAGGAGTCAGACAGCGAAAACTGCCTTTGACATTGGGAGATTGCAAAGGAAGAATTCTTGGTACTAGAAGAATTTAATCGTCATCTTTTGGTTTTTTTTCATCGTAAATTTTATTAACTGTGGCAATTATTGGTGCGTCCTATGATTAAATATAAACTTCTAAATGGTGTCATCCTACAAGTACATCCTACAAGTAATCAAATTTTCGCTTCTATATTATGATCGGGATAAAATTTACTGAACGATATTTTAATCCTGATTCCTGCATTTTTCTGGTTTCAAACTAGTTCCAATAAAATGGTGTTAAGGCAGCCACAAAGCGCTTACCACTTACTCGGAAAGCGTGTCGAGTGTGCTTTCAATAGAGGGCGCTTTCCCTCAGTTTTTCACTTTTTATCGTGAATTTACATCCCAATTTAGCTCACATGCATTTTTCTTTCGAGGATATTATATTGTGTAGTTATGGTGGAGTTAAGAGATCTTCTAATGGTTAATTTGATTCATTGGAGAGTTTGAAAACTTTCACACTAGAGTTTGTCACTCTCATGCGAACTAATAACATAGAAATTTATTTCTTGGAAGGTAAATTTAATTTACATAAGAAATAAACCATATTTGACTGAGTTCAATGTACTTTTTTTTAAATAACACACAGCCATGGACAGGACACAATTGCCATTAATATTCTTCATGTAACAATAAATGACCCGTGCAGGATTGAAACCTCTTCCTTATTATTAGAAATAAAATAATAAGAAAAAACTTTTAAAACAAGCTTTTATTTAAGTGCCCTAAAAAGATAAAAATAATATTTATATTAAATATTTTAAATCACATATACCACATTCATTTATGAGTTTACAGAATTGAAATTAAATAAAAGCTTTTAAAAAGAATTTATTGAGTGTTCCTGACCGAAGATATATCACAACCATTACCGGCTTATGTATGTATCTGTTACCCAATTAAAACTATTTGTACATGCTTTTAGGGTTATAGTGAGGCTAAGTAAACTTAGAACCTTTTTAAAGGTCAGCGAATGTTTCAAAGGAAGGGTTAATGTAAATACACACCAAAAGGTTAATAGAAAATAACTATTATTATATTAAGCGGTTTCGCGTATGTTAATGAAAATGATTGTTTAAATGAAATAAAGAGAAAATCTTTTATATGGTATACAATCCTTTTCCGAATACGTACATTACAATTATATTGTGTAGTGTACTTCTTTACAAGATGGTGTGATGGTATTTTACAAGTTAGTTTATTTACAGAAAAGAAGTACCTATAAAGAAATGTGAAAAACAAGTATTTTGACCTATGAATTAATTTATATGCAATTGTTCCAGGTATAACGAAGACAGAATGTTAAAAAAAGGTTAGTAAGCATGAACATTGAACTCTGGAACACTACACTAATAATTCAAACCTTGAATAGATACATGTTTTAGTAACAATTCTTCATATATAAAAGCATGGTATACATATTTGTTTACCTTAGTCCGTAATATTGTTTGTGAATCGATTTTGCACGTAAAACCTAGATATTCGTAGCAAACCAAACACTCTCATTCCTACAAAATATGTTTGTATTTACATATCGTTCACATTTGCACAACGACACTCGCAATTTTAGTTTAAATTCGTAAAATTAGCATGCAGAAGGTTGTGTTGAAATGTACTGGGTAATTATGAGATTGTTAGACCATTTACACATACTGCTCCCACTCGGACTACTTCGTCACATTGGCAAGCTTTGCCAACTCAATTACAAAGTTGAAGCAAACCAAATATTGCTATAATTCAGGCGTTTTCAGTTCTTTCTTGTGGCTAGTTTACATTATTCCAGTCTGGGTAATCCAGTCCAGTGCTAGACTAGATAGATTACTGGGCTCGAAATCGGTACATAATTCTTCTAGTGTAGTGTGCTGTGAACATTACAATGACTAAGATTTCACTAAGCAATCAAAAGATAAAAAAATCTGTTTATGTACAGGATTGCCTATCTACAAACATTAGATTAGAGTTATTTGTCTAGATCCAGTGCAATACGTTTATTCATAAAAAGTTACAATATTACACGTCACACATGTACTTGATTTATTGATTAACTAATTTCAATAAATATATTAAATGACGAACTATGTAAAAAGTAATAAAAGTTGTCATCCATTCCTGGGACGGGACTGGACTGCTTCATAATATTCCAGTGCTGGTCTAAATTATTCCAGCCGGCTTTCCAGCACTGGAACAACATAAACCAACCAATACGTTCGCAAGCTTGTTCCACTGGAAAACTGGCTGAAATCTTTTATTTTAAAAGTGCAGCGGAGTGGCAGTTACGTAGCTCGTAAACTGAGCACTTGGAGCGGGTCCCGTAGTGAGTGCAACTTATTCTGTGGCTTTGTGGTTATTGTCGCTGCAAGGAGAGCTGCACACTGCACAATTGCTTTTTACTGCCCGTGTTGTAGTGTTGTGTTGGTAATCTGGGCTTAGGGTGTTGTATCTAAGGATGAAAATGGGCTGTTGTCATTTCAGGTAGTAATCTAATCGGACTTAGCTGACCTGATATAATGGGAACCAACAATAAACATACATAAATATGTGTATATATATATATATATTTTTAAAACAAGCGATGTGTTAATTAAGAATTAAAGTACCTTGTCTATGAGTTAATCTCTCTTGACCTAAATAAATAAAATATATTATGTGTATATAACAAAACTGTTTGCATATCACCTATGCCACTGAACCGTAACATTAATTTACTAAATGTTTCCTCATGTTCCGAAAAACTGAAGTTTCCCGTAACATTATTAGACCCTACAAATAAAGATAAAAGTAAACATCTGGCCGAAGCCATTCAATTTGACCTTTACGAAGAAAATGTGTAAAAAGAAATTAAGCTCACAAACATTAACCTTTTTGCCGGTATCGATATACTGCTGGGGCTATAAAGAGCTGAGTTATAACTTCGTACTCAAAACTCATACAAAAACAACAAAGACCGGCTTCCTAAAACTTACTAGTTGGAGTATCGTATTTTTATTAGGTACTAGTGGACGCACGCGGCTTCGCTCGCATAATTTTAAGACAAAAAGTAGCCTATGGCTCTACCGGGACCTCATACTACTACCTACATACCAAAAATCATAATGATCCGTTCAGCCGTTTTTGCGTTATGAGCGTTTAAATAAACAGTCAACATTTCTATAAATTGTTGGAACGTGTTCTGCTATTAATTCGGAGTATCTCCAAACTTTTTTATTTTAATATCATCTATGTCCAGATTTTTACACTCTTCAGCTCCTCCTTCTTGCGTCGTATTCTTCATATCTGAGGGTCGTGACTACCACCATCCATGAGCCTATATCTGATGATTGCCCGCCATATCTCTCTATCCTCAGCGTCATGCAGCGCTCCATACACTGATGTATCTTCAGATTATATTGGACTACAAAATAATAATTTTACATTGCCTTAAACAAAAAAATCCATTTATATTGCACAACGCAAATACAAAACAAACTAAATTGTATATATAATAAGGCGACTAGTGTTATTTCTTGTATTAACACAAAGTCACATCATTGAACTTTTTTATATATATTAGTGTAAACCTCAAAATCTATAAAGTATGTACCTGGTAAGAAAAAATGAATTTTCCTCCGTATATTTTGACCTATAAATAATACCAATATTTGTAGTATATCAAGCCACTAAACCAACACACTTGTAGAGCTTGTAAACTTGTGTTACTCTGTAAAGCTGCCTCTAAAGCGTACCATCAAAGGTTACACGAAGCTTTTCAGAAGCACCGACCTTAACTTTCCACCATCAAATGTCTGCTCTTTGAACGCCCGCGGTATTCCGCACAATAAATACTGAAAGAAATACCTACTCGTAAAGTCTGTTTAACCACCTACATACATTGATCGCTTCGTAGGCTTGAAGCGTGCTAGTTTATTATATTCCTTTTTATTATTTTATTTTATATGAAAGCCTCAAATTAATGATGTATTCAAAAATAACTTGTATCGAAATGAACTTTTGGAATTACGTCACTCATTGCCCTTTTCTAGTTTGAGAGTTTAACCAATTTCAACACTCTTGCCAGCTTACACAATAAAAACACCGAGTAAAATTAATTTTCCGGACAATAAGTGAAACCTTAGGGCGCGTAAAGTAGGTTCTGTCCATCACAGCCTCTGATTGCTATAATTATACTCGGGAAAATGAATTTTACTGTGAATGAAAGCATGGCAATGACGGCCTATTCCGTAAATGGAGTTTTAATTACTACCAGAGGCTGCCATTCTTCAGGATAACTGAAGAGACCTTTTAATTGGCGAACAGTAGTGGCGACGCCTGCCCAAAAGGCATTCCATCTACCCATCATCAATTAGCAAAACTCGAGCCAAATTACACCTTGTCCCGCTCATTTTAAATCACATCTTGCGATGAAGTTTACAAGAATACCCTTTTAAAGTAAAGGGTGGTATTTCACAAATATAAATTGCATTTTGTAATGACATTTCGCTAGCGGAAGTGGGATCGGCGGTTTATTGTCCCTGTTGAGGCTTTTAGTGGAGCCTTTGTGCTGGAGACTGAAGCAAGAGGTCGCAGGCAGGAGGCTCTGTGTCATAACTTACAGTGAGTAATGGTGTATGGGCCGACAATAGGACTCCACTAGGATCGCCCTATAAAACTGTGAAGATAAAACTACTTACGAAAAAGTACGAGACCAATGCTGAATTTTCACATTTCTACAGCTACTAATCAAAATTAACACTTTAGCCACAGAAGTCACTGTCTCGCTTTTTTTTACAAGTTAGTTTATTTACAGAAAAATATGTAGAACCATATTGTAGAATGAAACAATCAACTTTGGAAGAAAAGATCCTTGAACTTGGTTACGATTGCGTAACATTTCCGATCCCTGCGCGCCAACAGCTGAGAGCTAACCTTGGTGAAATCAATAGTTTTTTTAGGTATAGTACCTTCTTACTGTTCCTAATAATAGAACAGTTATTAAATCAAGTCAGAGACTCTTGAGGTAGTCTGAATCTTTCGATATCTAAAAAACGCGATACACTACACTAAGCTCTTATTACGAAAGTAGTCTAAATTAAATAATTTTCAATTGAATTATCTAACTAGCTACATATGCTATGGCAAGCACAATATATGTACTTATACTTACAAAGAATGTACAAAATATTATGTGAGTAGACTGCAACTAGCTTTTCTGTGAAAAATATGCTTATACCAATAAAAGCTCTTTAGAAAAGCTGTAAGCTCCCGCAGTCTATGTCAAAAGCTATATTTGCTAGAAATATCCAGCAAAATTTCTTCGTTTTCATCCTAATTTCGTCGAATTTAAATGATAATATAAAATGTTGTAGTAATTCTGTTATTAGAATGTTGGCAAAATTTCAAATCTAATGGACTAAAGAAATGATTTAAAAAAGTCTAAATTTGGTCCGTAAAGTTCCGACTGTATTAACAGATTTGTTTGATATTGTCTATTGTTTTTTGTTGAGGGATAACTTATAAGTTTTATAAAACTCCTCATCGATGTGGCTTTTAAGTAACTTACCTCCTTAGACCTCAAAATAAGGTTATAAGATTAAAGTAGCCTCTTTCCGCAAGCATGTGTAAAAACCTCCATGTGTCCAGTGCTGCCGCAGTATAACCCCTTGGCATACATAAATCCGGCGAAGACGGCTGGAGTGTCTGCACAGGCTGCCTTCACCCGGCATGGGGTTTGATGTACGGCCACTAAATTGGAGAGGTTACTTTGTTTAATTTTAAAAATAATAAGCTTAAAAAAATAAGCCTAAAAATTTTTATAGAAAATAATTAACAATAGCATTATCTACTAAACAATCGCTTCATCCCTGCGTCGTGGCTTGTATGAAATTGCCATTTAAATTTGAACCGTAAAAAAGGAAATTATATGGAAAATCAAAAGAGTATACGTATTTGTTACAATTGAAAACCAATACCTACCTTATATTATATCTCGCTATATATATATGTGTGGCTTTGGCACACAACTCTGAAACTTTGTGCAAATATCATCGTAAAATTAATGCTTTAAAACTAGAGAAATCCAATTTTTTACCTAAATATTCAAATTCAATTTCCTATCCCATTTGTTTTCAGATTGTACTCAAAAATATAGTTGTAATTTTGTGAATTCATTGTACACGTACCTAATATTTGAAACATCGTTATTCGTTCATCAATATGGATCAGTCAATGTTAGTCAATAAAAATACACAAGTAAAACAACTAAGACTAAGAAACAGTCTTAAATATCCACATTTCTCGCGTTGTAGTGCTTTCAATGAATCATGGACACCTACAACTACTGACTTAAAGGAAATCTAGATGGAAAAACAAAACATTTAAATATTGAAGAAAATAAACTAAGATATCCTCATTTCCCGCAAAGTTAGCGGCCGCGCCACTAATGCGGTATCGACCCGTCAGTTTGGCACCGCCAGCGCCACGCCGCCACACCGCGAGCTGGCAGACGTCATTGCCCCCGCGGCCTCCACACACCATGCACACTTGCAACTACTGACATTAAGTAAATCTAGCTAGGACTAGAAAAAAGTCTTGAAGAAAAAAGGGTCAGAAAGAGAATTTACTAAAATGTTTCTTATTTTATGGAATGGGTTTGAACGTAATTCGCCTGATGGTAAGCGATCATTACGGTCTAGGAAGGAACGTGCTAAAATTGACACATTTTTTTACAAACACAAGAATATTTTTATGCAGCTGTTAAATCCAATTAAACTTTTCTTCGTTACAGGTGTCTGAAAAGGACTGAAAATAGATACTTAGCAGTGTTGCCTCAAATGACAATTCATCAAAATAATTAAGGAGCGAATTGATCACCTACCAAGTGCTACGAAAAGTTAATTAAATAGGTTTTTTTAGTCGAATTATTATTTACTTATTCAAAAGTTCTATTAAATTAAAGTTATTCTAATGGATGTAGTTGTGCTTTGTTTTAAGTAAATACAAAATTATGATGATTAAACCGGCATAGTAGTCAAAAGAAAAACCTCGTTTTGATATCGTTTTATTTATGTTTAATCGGTTGCGGTCTCGGATCATTTATATTGGAAAGTTGCCTGAAAATTCACTGAAAATTGTTACGTGATGGTTATCTGATTACTTTCCTGTCTGGTTTTGGCTTCGTTCTACTTTCTCTTCCTTTGTTTCTTTTCGTATGTAGCTTCGTCGTTACTTTTCGATATTATAAAGCTTGAATTTTCAGTTTTCAGAAAATTTGTGAGTCAGTAATAAATCTGGATTTAGATGTAAATACAGATAACATTTAAATCTGTGACGCAGCAATTTGTCAGGAAACGATGAATTAATATCTTTTAAAACTTGCCTGAATACATCTAGATCACTTTCTCTCAACATGAGATTCAATACCCCGATTCCTATATACATATAAATTGCATGGTTTTTTCCCTTACCTTCCGATTTCAGATCTATGCTAACTATGGACGCTGACTGTCGAAGCCCAAAGAAAAAATAGGCCCTAGCTGTCATCACTTCTATATGAAAACGTTTCTTCATACACTTGAGTTTTTGGCGTCGATGGTCAGGCTGCGGTCAGTAAAACCACGGACATTTTAGTATATTGTATTAATAACATACATATTTGGGTTGGGAGATATGTCCCACCTTGTTATTAGTATTATCTATCTATACATGTAGGTAAGAAATCTAAACATAGAAGATATTAGGAAAAAAAAAATTAGGTTAGTATACATACATTTAAACCATAAGAGAACACGTTTCAGCAGTTTTTAGATTTTTTGTCTGTTTATCTGTTTATTTAAACGCTCATAACGCAGAAGCGGCTGAACAGATAATCGTGATTTTTGGTATGTAAGTAGTATGGGGTCTAAGAAGTGTCCTAGTCTACTTTTTATCTCAATGCGTTCGAAGCCGCGGGCGTCCACCAGTAATGTATAACTAACGTAGCGGCCGTTTGCCGGTAGAGGCGGTGCGGTGAGGCGGCGCGCGGCGCCATGAGCGCGGGCGTGCTGCGCGCCGACGCCGACTCGACCAGCGACGGCGCCGACATCACCCGCCTCTTCCCCAAGTGCCGCCCCAGGAACATGCAGCACCACCACGACAGGTCAGCATTATTTACTAGCCACCTACACAAAGCCCGGGACGGCCGACAGCTAAAGTGGTCTTAGCTGTCGAGTGAGAGGAGTGGAACTGTTTAGTTCAAGATCTCATAAGACATACGGGCGACACTGACCATAACGTGTTAGAGGGGCTTCGGCGAATTCCCACCTGAGTACCCGGAGCTCTTCTTCACAAGATGATGAGGCTGGCCACCGGGGGGGTTTAGTGTGTAAAATACCTACATAACTCGACTGCACCCTGCATTGCGGTCGGGTATCTTTCTAAATATTTCCCCCTCGTCAACAAAAAAGGCACCTACACAAACGTAGCTCGATCTGTATAAATCTCACTTACCCACCTAAAAAGAAGAGTGCTTGGTAAAAGACATCATACTTGACTTTCCCTTCTTCAATTCTCGCCCAGCACTATTCTCCTCATCGCTACATACGATTCTTTCAATGTTTTAGTATTGCAGAATAATCGTAATATACTCACACAGCAGTTTTTTGCACAAAATTGATTGACTGACTGAATAACTGATAAAGATGGCAACGCAACCTATTTTAAAAGACACCAAAAAATTAGAACACTAATAACGCTACACATTTGAAACATGTTGAAACGGCAAACAGATTCGAATTTATGATACAATTTCTTACTACACACTATGATGTATTTAGTACAGTTATTAATATTTGTTATTCCGTTACGTTTCAGACTAAGCTCCGCGCTGGAGGGGCGCGAGAACCACGTGAACAATGCGTCTTCGGACGACGAGCGTAGCGAGGGCCAGCTCGTCATACTCAACTCCAAGGGAGGCACCTACAAGCTCAGAGACTCCAGGTAAATCAGCCTTACGTCCATATAAATAAGGACTAAAATGCTTTGTAAACAATGCACTAGCTCTATAGAGCGCAAGCCTCGAAAGGAGTAGACTGCCACTGAGAGACTAATTACTAATGCTTTGTGCTGATGCTTTCCTTCATCGTAATGGAGCTGCCGAAGTTGTGAGCTTTCTTACACTTACACTTGTGTTAAACCCTTAAAGTCTTTAAAATGTTGTCATTTTTAGTACAACCCCATTCGAAATCTATGTAATGTGTATTATTAGACCCCGTACTTAAAAACAGTCACGTTTCAAAACCCGATAGAAAATTCTCTCTCTTTCATGTCTCAAGTATGATGATTTAATACAAAAGTAAGTTATCTCGTAGATCGTAGTACCATTTGTAGTTTCATTAGCGATAGCTATCCGGACGTGGAAGACAATAGGCACAATATCTACGGGGCGGCGTCCCGACAATAGAATGTGCTAACAACAATAACTTATCATGGCCCAGTTTGTCTATTGATTTTGTTGCGAGAATATTGTGGCCGGTATCAGCCAATTATATCGGATTACATGGACATCTCGCCAGAGGCCATTCCGTATAATTATGATCATATCACCCCCGCAGAGTTCCATAACAGCGTCCGTCATAATGATGAGGAAAATTGCCAATATCGTGTCGGAAACTGAAGTATTTTTGTAACGGCGAATTGCTCAAGCATGTTCACATTGTTTGCAGTTGTTTAATTTTTGGGCGATTTACATTTTTTTAACCTTTTTGTAGTTTGTCTTTTTTTCTTTTTTATTATTTCTAAAAACACAAACGTGATGTTGTAATTATTTGTCACCAGGATAATAGAGATAGCAGGAGGTCGCGAGTTGTACTCGCAGAGCAGGACGAAGGCGGTGCGCAAGCTGCGACACAGCAACACACACAAACACAACCTTAGGAACAAAGTGCGCTCTCTTAATAAGGACACTGTAGAATATGCGGCCGATACTAATATTACTAATGAGGTAAGGAATCTAACTTCCCAAGGTCTTACGAAACTGACTTCAATGCTAAGTAAGCGTTTGTTCTATCGAGTTCCTTCGGAATGTGCATGATGTACTATTTGTTACCTATATTCGTATTTATTATAGTTTTTATTGTTGAAGTACTTATTGATTGGATTTCTCTTCTTTATCATAAAATTGTGGCTAACCTGGATTGTACAGGTACATTGCAGATCTCAATGAGATATTAAAAGGTTAGATGTTATGTATACTTACCTAACACTCCAACTATTCTTAACTGATATCAAAGATTTTGCAAAAAACCTAACTCCAATAGAGCATTGATTACGATATTGTGTTTTATGAACTAAACCTTTATATGATCTAACTTTCCATTATATTTGCAGATACCAATCCACAGAATAACAAATGAGCCCAAAAAGATGATATCCCGGCACACATCGCCCTCGTACACGAACGGGGAGCGCGACGCCGTCCGGGAGCTCGACAACATGGGTATCCCCAAGAACAGCTCCCCCATACTGGACCCCCATAAAACCACCGACGTCAGCGCCAAGAGCAGCCCCATCGCCGTAGTGGCTGACGGGGAGGTCATGGTCTTTGACGATAATGATGACTGGAAAGGTACATTTCCATTCAAATTTATAGGATTGTATATTGCCGATGTCACGGCATTTCTTGTGCCATTAAAAATCCAAACCAGTCCCACAATTTCTTGCCAGATAACGGAATTCACATAATTTGTTGTCAAAACTGTAAGGTGACGGTGTTAAAATTGTATGTCGCGTCGCGGTGTTGGTTTATTTGTTAATACATATATATATATTATGTGTGTCGCTTAAACGTGTGCTTTGCTTTCTTTTTCATATTCATTGTAAACTTTCATTATCGCACCCTGCTCCTCAGTTCATGCTCCATTGAATTGACTGATTCATTAAGTTCGTCTCAATTCCGCAAACTCTCGTGCACCCAATTGGATAATCGAAGTTTACAACTCCGACTGACCTAACCCGTTATTTTATTGGTTCCTTTTGTTTTATTTTCCAGTGATATTGAATTCTGTGTCTCTAGGTTTGAGGAAGGAACCAGACGCAAGTGACGATGAGATAGACATGAGTGTTAAGCGAACTATAGATAATATAAAGAATGGTGATTGTGATACTAAGGCTTTAAGTGAAAGAAGTGGTTCTTCGGGGGAGGACGGTAGAGAGGTCCCTGGAACGGGGAGGAAGACAAGCGGGTGACGAGGGTGATCGGCGAGCTGCCCATAGCGGAGTACGAGGGCTCGCCGCGGCGGTACGGCGTCGGGCCGCAGAAGGCCGCGCGCTCGCCGCGACCGGGCTTCCCGCAGGTACCATACTGATGCCTCATTTGTTTAGTCTTAATGCTAATGATCATGTTATGCATTCTATTCTTTGAAATTGTAGAATATTTTCTATTTGAATGGTCATTGGTCATGTGCATACAATGTAGTGTACAGTTTAGGTATTGATTAAAGTTTAATGATGATATTGTCTCTTTTAATGACATTGCAATCAGATAATATTTTTATGATAGTTTTTAATCACTTTTTGATATTGTCGCAAGTATAACACGCTCAATCTGGTTCTTAAAATAAACGTCACGACAAAGTTATTTATACATTCCTCTTTGGAAACCTACCAACTTTTCTCAACAATCAGGACCAGTGACTTTCAATTCGTACAGTATTAATTCATTTCTCCCAAAAAACTCCAACGTACTATTCATGTTTCTACTTAACCAGGTAACTGATATTTAAACGTCTTATTCAATTGATTGTATGTTACAAATAGACGCACAGACTTTAACAGCATAACATTGTATAACCCTGTTTATTAAGATTGGTTTTACAAAATGGCGGCCAAAATCATTCCATCCTTTTCGTACAAATGAGTGAGCTAATATGTTGGAAAAGGATGAAAATATTGTGGTTGCCAATTATAAACCATTCAATAAACCGGTTCTAACCTCAAAACATTGTATATTTTTTAACACCATTGCTTTCCCCTTCTTCTAGCGCGTGGTGTCAGAGAGCAGAGAGGAGCTGCCGCCGTCCAGCTCAGCCGCCTTCGACTACCTGTACGAGTTCTCGGAGACCAGGAAGGTGCTGGAGGAGTTTTTCGGTGTCCCCGTGGCCGGCCAGCACAACACCACCGAGGAGATCGTTAACTTTCAGGTAGGCTACAGGTTCTGGTGCTATGTAGTAATTACTGTTAAAAAATGTTAGGTATAAGTATAAAATTTACGAGTAGGTCTTCTTGCACAATGAGTCCTAGGTATACCTACATATGTTACCTACGTTTAGCTATTTTTAATTAGATAATTTGGACGCTTGGCACGTTTAGCGCACGCATTTAGCGTCTTTAGCGTCGGTTTATAACGTGTTATCTACCAAATCATGTTGGAGAAAGAATTTTATATTTCGCGCTTAAAAAAAAGGTTGGCATTTGAATCATGCATTGTAGGTTTAGGAGGGGGAATGGTGGCATTTTATAGGGTTGGTCTCCCCTTTCAAATGAAATCCGATTTGTGTCTAGAAGACGCTTAGTTTTTTTAATACGAGTTTGAAGTTACGTATGACGGAACGTTATTTTTTGTTAAAAATGGCACCTCGACTTGGACAGGTTAGGTTAGAAGGGGATGGCAGGGTCGAGTGAGTGAGCGTAGCGAGCGAACAGACCCCGCCATCCTCTTTGTGGTTATTTTTTATAAACCACACAGAAGTAGAACTGTGCAAAATATAAAAATACTCCTTCATACAATTGATTACAGCAATAAATCATGCACTTATATAAAATATAAAAAGGTTGTTTTATTCCTAAATAAAGGGTTTTTGTTAAACAGACTCACAAAAATTTAACAATTAAATTTGGTGGTGACTACACAGGTTTCCTTACTTTGGGGATGGGTCGGCCCCCTTTCGGCACCCCTACCTACAATGCAAGATTCAAATGCAACCCCAAAAAAATACAAATTCGGAGTCACTTTACGCGGCAGTCTTGAAAGATTCTTTCCACTCAACAAAACCTCCTAATTCCCAGGACCTAGACTACGAGCTGCGACGCCAGAACCAGGACTGTCCGTCGGAGAACGGGCCACGAGAGCGACACGGAGTGGTCGCAGAGAGAGGCGAGAGATCTCAGCCCTGTCCCCGCATAACCCGCACATGAACAACCATTCTAACTTCATTGGGCTTACGGTAAAACTTACATAGGATAGACAAATCTTATAAGGCCATTGGAAAAGCCATGTCAGAGGCCTTTAGGGCTTGATAAACTCTCGAGAACATCAGAGTTGGCCACTCTCATTCGATAAGAAGAAGATTGGAAAATTATTGATAAAACTAGTTATGAATGGTTATAACTGAACTTTTCGAGAGCTAATTGACTGGTTTTACAGTCATGCTAATCGCACGCTGGTCGCCAGTGCTCATATCAAATTATATGAACCGTCTGGGTCGAGCTGGTAGTTACGCTGGCCAAGCCACTGGACCTTTACGACAACAAAAACGCTCTCTATAATCACACTCTTTTGCCTATCATCCCTAAGTAGTCTTGTACTGATAGCATAACCCATAACCACTCTTATTGTAAGAATGACCTGTCATTTGTTTCTATACCATTTCCAGAGTGGCCCAGGCGTGGTGGAGGCGTCTATTCGCGCCGGCTGGAGCGAAGGCGCGGCGCTCGTTGGAGCGCGTGCCCTTCTCGCTGTCTAGCGACTCCAGCCACTCCGCCAGCGGCAGCGACATGTCGCTCGTGCACATGGACAGCGACATGGACAATATTAAAGGTGAGTGTTGTATACACGCGTCACTAGTGATGGAGGCTGGCTGGAGCGAGGCGCGGCGCTCGCTGGAGCGCGTGCCCTTCTCGCTGTCTAGCGACTCCAGCGCACTCCGCCAGCGGCAGCGACATGTCGCTCGTGCACATGGACAGCGACATGGACAATATTGAAGGTGAGTGTTGTATACACGCGTCACTAGTGATGGAGGCTGGCTGGAGCGAGGCGCGGCGCTCGCTGGAGCGCGTGCGCTTCTCGCTGTCTAGCGACTCCAGCCACTCCGCCAGCGGCAGCGACATGTCGCTCGTGCACATGGACAGCGACATGGACAATATTAAAGGTGAGTGTTGTACGCTGCCATGTTCTGCCAACCTTGTTTGAGAGACATTTTCATTCCGCTACGAATGTTCGCTGACGGTGGACTGGTGGTCAAATGCCAGACTGACGAATATAAGAAAGTTGCAGGCATAATAGGTACTTTGTCAATATCAGAAGCAACGTTCTTGTAGCGTCAGTAAATTTAATTGATTGATTGAATGAATTTGACACTTGAAAAGCGAGTGTAGCGGGAACGTGAACTTTACGGAGCGTTAAATATTTCATAGTGAACATTCAGTTTGCCATTGACTGATGAGTGTGTGTACCTAAATTTTTCTTGCCTTCTTAATAACCTCTAGCTAATCCCATAGTATAACATTAATAGTATCAATGTGTTTGTCTTCCAGCGTTGTTCCCGGGCGCGATGGACGTCTCCCGGACGCGTGCCGGCTGCCTGTCACCAAGATGCCCGTGCTGGCTGACCAGCTCTCACTGGACGGGTCCGACGGAGACAATAATAATCAGGTAGATTCTACTTTACAATAAAATAACTACTTATAATGCAAGCCACAGAAAAAAATAAGTGTCAGTTATGTTTGCAATCAAATCTTGCAACGTAGGTACATTTGATCCAATTCGTAGAAACCAAATTAACTTAATTTGAATTCGCCCATGCAATTCTTACGGCTACGGCGTGGCTTCGACATCTTTTAATTCGAAAACCAATCAAAACGCGTAAATCGGTAGATTTGGTGAACGGCAATGATATCTGCTAACCATAGCCATACGAAAGATCGTAAGAAACTTTGTCCATTGTAGCATAATAAAATTTGTTTGACGTTTGTGTGTTAACAAGTAATTGTCTACTTTCCAGAACCATTCGTCGACAGTGACAGTGAAGGAGATAGTAGAAAATGGCACCAGCACGGAGCCGCACTTACTATCAGACGCAGACCTGCACTCACTTGATCCTCTAGGTAAGATACTCAATTGATTATATCTTACTGAGTAAAATTTTGTTGAAAATCATGATTAGGTACAAGTTTTTCAAAATGTAAATGTCATGTTAAAAAAGAAAATTTCAAGACGTAATTGTACCTACATAATATGGGACGAATACATTAAACTAACAGGAAGAAACATTTAACGTATCATCGAAAGCAAAAACTGATTAAAAAACCCATATTTTACCAAAACATACTATTAATTGGATCTTTTTTTACATAACATCACGCTTGACTACAACTTGCCTGATGTTAAGCAACGTTATAATCTACGATCAAGCGCGTTTGCCTAGAATAAACCGGTTTACTCACGACTTGAAGACCGACGAATTTCTAAATTATAGATTAAATGTGTCAATCACATTGATTTGACACATCGTCTCACATCTCTCGTTGATATGACTCAAATGCACGTTCTATCCTAGACCGTAAATGATTGCTTACCATAAGGCGAATTACAGTAAAGTGCAAACCCATTCCTTGTAAAATAAAATTACATATAGACGGTGTGTGTATAGGCGTGCGAGGCAGGCGCGCCGCCCCCATCGCCGGCGCCGGCGCGCCGCCGCCGTCCCCCGCG
>OZ026813.1:1298538-1363250 GCA_964023185.1 Macaria liturata | reverse complement strand
GGACGAGGTGTGGTAGCTATATTTATGTTTTTTACGTTACTTCAAGTAAGATAAAATACACAAAGAATTAAGTTTAGTTATTATAGAGCTCAGTAACAGGCAAAACATCAAAATGTCATCCATCCATATGCCAAACCAAGTAGGTACCTACATAATATTATAAAACTACATAATATGAGTAGACGATAAAAAAATACCAATTAGTTTTATAATTTATCTGCAGTACACACAGAAAATAAAATATAATAGCAACCATCATACCTGTACTAATTAATGATAACTTTGTAATTTCCAGAAAAAGGCCATCGTCAGCACAAAGCACAGAGTCCGTAGAAATTAAACCAACAAGCGGAGATGAAGGTACCTCTCATATAATAGTGCAGGCCGTGTTCTCACTAGGCTATACAGTATTAATGACTATTGAGCTTTGAGTATTCATTGAAAATTCTAATAATCAAGTACTTACAATTATAAAGGTAGCCAATTAGTTTAAAAATGTGGCGTAGGTACTGTGTGACTAAAAAGGGGTAACTACTAAACACTACTAACACAAGTTTATCAATATAAATGTTAGATCTCTAAGTCTAGTGAGTACGCGGCTATTTCCTTCTTTGCCACAAGTATTAAACTATGTATATATGTAAGTAGGTATCCACTGCAACATTTCAGACGAGGCCGATACCGACCTGGAGACTGACCGCCTGCTCGGACAGCAGAGGACTGACGACCAGGGCTTCTTTGATGATAAGGTGAGTCAGAGACAAATTATCTAAATATATAAAACTCAAAGGTGACTCAAAGGGGTGAAATAGGGATGCAAGTTTTACTTCTTAATGCGAGCGAAGCCGCGAGCACCCACTAGTATTATAATAAAACTCAAAGGTAACTGACTGACTGACTGATATAGTGATCTATCAACGCACAGCCCAAACCACTGGACGGATTGGGCTGAAATTTGGAACGTAGGTAGATGTTATGACGCAGGCATCCGCTAAGAAAGGATTTTTGGAAATGCCACTTTTAAAGGGGTGAAATAGGGGATGCAAGTTTTACTTCTTTATGCGAGCGAAGCCGCGAGCACCCACTCAAATATATTGGCGTGGTTTTACCCACATTAATGAGAGATTAGGGAAGCGTATGTGTTAATAAATGCCCTAGTTAACCTCCATACCAAATTTCACCCAAAATGGTACACCCGTTTGAGCGTAAAGACACACACACGCACAAACTTTGCCTGTTTAATATTAGTAGAAGTAAAACGACAAGTGAAGTGATGGTGGCTAAAGACTAGAACTTAAAATACTTAGAGACATCTTGTAAAAAGATGAGTAATAAAAATGCCACTGATCACTAATTCGTAACTAATCTTATCATAAGGAAATTTACATATGTTAACTTTATTTACAATAATAAAATATAAAAACAAGGGAAGAAAAACTAAACATACCTACTACTTCTAACTACTACAAATAGGGGCACTTAGAAAATCTTTAGAAAAGCCTAAAGATAATCTAAGTGCTCCAGCCCACTACCAGAGGGCAGCGTGCCCAGCATACTGGCCGCATTACCACGCTGGATGGCAATGCTGATACGTTGAGCCAGAAAAAGGCCAGCATTTTGGTCATGCGTCGCGTCAACCAAGCGCTCCGAGAGGTTTTGGAAAATAGTATGGGCTCCCGGACCCCACGGCCCCAAAGTCTCGACTCCAAAAGGCTCAAATATGTAACCTCGGCCGAGGTTAGCATATTTGCGTCTCTTGTGATGCTCGGCAATAATAGCCGCCGCTCCAGCCCGACACCGTGTCAAAGACAGATGAGACGGCGCCAATGTGTCGACGCAAGTTGCGTCCCACACAAGGGGCCGACCCAACTTCCAGGGCACAAGAGTCATACCGTCAGGTCTTTTTCCGTCGTCACGTGCTAGGCCGCTCGGTTCGAGCATAGCTGCAACATTGGCAGTGGAAAAAGCCCGGCGAATGATGTCGTTCAGACTAGCGTGGCGGCTAATTCTACCAGCACTCCTCGAACATGAGAGGCCGTGGTGCCCGAGCTGGTCGACATCAGTACCACACTGGCAGCGATGCGGCTCACAGCTCCTCGCACCCAAACGCAAACTAACCGCGAGTCGAAAAGCTGTCGGGTCTAAAAGGTTTCCTGTATTAAAAGAAGGCATGGCCTGCAACCAAAGACCGGATTCCCACACACTGACCGCAAGGATACGGGCGCGATCCGCGAAACTAGTACACGTATCGAGAAGTGATTTCCGTGCTAGTTCGCTGATCGGCCGATCCCACAGTCTCTGGGAACGAGGTGTTGTAGGGAAATCGGTGTTCGGACAGGCCAGGCGCCAAGCATTTTTAGCTTCGACCGTATGCGCAACTACAACTACGCCAGATGGGCCTAAAGCGGGTGCCAGGATTTTTTGGACCAATTCGTAAGTACCGTGGACAGAAGCCAAAAATGCTGGTAAAGCAACACTTGAAATTTTGCGGACACCCAAACCTCCTAACCGTACAGGTAGGGAAGCTTGCGACCATGTCCTGTCATCCATGTCCACATTCAAAACCGAAACTAGTGTCCTTTACGATGTTGTCTAAGCTCGAAAGGAGCCCATTGTGTTGCCACAATGGACAACATCGTAAATAGTAGGTGAATTTTGGAACAAACAAACAATATTTGATAATGGTAAAAGCCATATGGGCGTTAATTTTGAGCAGACGGCCTGAAGTATCCCTGAAATTTTGAATTTTGTCCTCTACGAAAGGAGAAAACGACTCATCTAGAATCGGTGAACCAAGAAGGCGAAGTGAACTTTTGTCTAGAATAGAAATACCCGGTGCCAAATCATTGAATTTAGATATGACTGAATCCTTGTCCGAACATGAAAGGAAATTTGAATATGAAGATTGTTAACTCAACACTAATAGTACATAATATGTTAATTTTATTATCTAATTTAACTATACCTAGTCAGGTCATAAATTCTGTCACATGTTTAATATAAAATAATTTAAACAACTTTATTCTTTATGTAACCATTTATATACCAAAATGAACTTAACAAAACATAGATTCTTATGACAATAAAGTTTATTCAAAATGACCTCCGTGATTTTGAATACAGGCCTTCAATCTGCGCGGCCAGTCGTCTATCGCTGCACGAACGAGGTCCATGTCAATATCGGCGGCTGCCTTAATCAAGGATGTCTTGAGTGACTCCAAATTGGGATGAAGCTTTGAGCACGCCTTTTCCTCCAAGTGTTGCCATATCTTGTAATCTACCTAATTCAAATCTGGACTGGAGGAGGGCCAGTCTTCGTGCCGGATGAAGTCGATTTCACGCGCCGCCAGCCAGTCTTGTGTGCTCTTCGCTCTATGAGCTGGCGCCAAATCTTGTTGGAATACCCAGTGCTTGTTATTGAACATGATATGAGAAACAGGTTCCACAAGGTTCGTCAGGACTGTATTTTGATACACAACTGCATTCGTTTTTACCCCTTTCTCACAAAAATGTACCTCTGTTAAGCCCCAATAAGAAACTCCCAACCATACCATGAGCGAGGATGGAAAATGACCTCGTTGGACACGCGGAATACGTTTGCTCGCTTCTTCACTACTGTGTGCGTACACCTTATCATTTTGTTTGTTGTAGCTCTCTTCTACGGTAAAAATTTTTTCATCCGAAAAAAGAATTTCCCGATATTTTTTTCCCGCGTACCGCTTTAACAAAGCGCGGCATCTCTTCAGTCTCAGGTCCATTAGACGAGCATTCAAACGATGTCCTGTTTTTCTTCGATATGCCCGAAGCCCTAAGTCTTCATTTAACACCCTTTTCACCGTGGTTCTGCTTAACCCCATCTGAAGGGCCAACAGTTTCTGCTTACGTTTGGGATTTCTTTGAATTCGCGCCTTCACAGCTTTAATCACTGCTGGAGTCCTAACAGACCGAGGGCGACCACTTCACATCTACACTAGAGTCTTCATTGTATCGTTTGATGGTACGATAAACGAATCTTTTGGTTATATTCAAATTTTTCAGTATGTCAAAAATTTGAATTGGCGCGTAACCGCAACGATGCAATGCAATAACTGCAACACGGTCTTCTTTAAGCGTCCACTCCATATTTAAAAATGAGTAAAATTCAAAAAAGTATACATTTTTATTTTCATAAACAATTCGAAATTCGAATTCAATAAACTTTTTTGTGGCCAGCATTCTAAAAGAAAAGTTTTTACTGTGTGACAATACTTATGACCTGACTAGGTATGTAGCTATTATTTGAGGAGCATTTGCATATCCGGAGATAAAACAACTGATGATGTCATAGTTTATGATAAACTAGTAATTTTATACCCAACATTAGACATATCTGGTTCCTTCTGTTTTTGGACAAATATTGACTAGTGAAATAAATCATTTAGGCTAAGTTACCTGTTTATAAACATATTATATCCCTAGAATAAAATTAAAATCAATATACATACATAGCTTCATACTAAAAGAATCTGTTATAAAATCATACATACATTGTAAAAACAAAAGAAATGCGATCAAAATCGATCACGTATAAACTGAAACCATGGCGATATCTCGAGGTCACAATTTATTCCTCAACAAATCATAAAATAGTTTCTAACTGACTCACTAAACATATGACGCAATACCCAGCTGTGGCTTTGCACCAAAACATTAAACCTATTTCGTATGAACTAAGGAGTCTTTACGTGCCATAGATTAAATAACACTTCGACACACGCGACGGCCTTGCTCTCCTATTGAACTGTCACAGACTAATCGTGAACGTTGACCTCTTTGGTGTTTATGTTATTGCCCAACCATGCGCTGCATCTGTGAGGCTAATTATAGGCGTTGTTTATAATGAGTGTAAACAAGTCGAGATGTCGACTGCCGTGGCCTTGTTTGTCTATTACGTGGGGCAATGATTGTGTGATCTTGATGTGCTAGTGTATGCCTACGATTTAGATGCATCTGTGAGTCAGTGTTAGAATTGCCTTATTGTTGTCTGTGATATTGAATTGACCTTGTAGGACAAATTGATCATAGAACAACTATGGATTGTTCAAAATGTTGACTTCAATTTTGTAAATATGTAGTTTGTAATACAATTTGGTGTATGTATCTTAATTCATAATCATTTTAAATCATAAAATAAATATTTTTTTTCTTTCTCCACGAGTACTTCGGCCAAAATATATCAAAGTAAACAAACGAATCAAAAAATTATGTAACTAAAACTACTATTACATACCGGTAAATCTATGGAGTAGGTATAAATAAATCATTGCCCCTTCTGCAATACATACTCATTGCTAACATCTGTTTGCTTAGCATACGCGCAAATGAAACCGGTGTAGGTAGCAGTCGCGGTACGACGTGTCTCGCTGCCTCTATTTACTCTTTGATAACGATATCGCGCCGAAATGACCAAACGTGTCCGATAACAGCCAGTATTAGCGTGGCTTAGTAAAATATACGACACAAACAACACGCCCGTAATAAAAAAAAACATTGTTCGTAATTTAAACGCCTTGTGAAAGTCGCGTTTGAATATTTGCGCAATGCGTGGGTGCTGTGATACTTCCATGAATGAAGTTCTGATTGAGTGACCATAATAGTAATGCAGTGTTTGTAAACAAAATGAGCGTCGAGGAAAAGGAACCTTGTTTGCAAGAAGATACGGTCCAAAATTGCGATGACAGTGAAGTGGAATTAGGTAAAAGCGTGGACTCGAAAGATTATGATATCGAAGTGCATAGGACTAGTGCAGAGAAAAATCGTCTTTGTTTAAAAGACAGTGAGGGTGAAAATTGTGAAGTAGAAAATAGTGAAATAAATGAAGTCATTGCTAGCGTAGAAGATGTGGATATTAAAGAAATTGAGACCAATAATAACGAGTTAGGGAGTGAGTCGGATTGTAATCAGGAACATGCAGAATTTAGCGATGAATCGACCAAACAGGAAGAGGACGACACGGAAAAGGTATTCACCTTTTCCTTTTCCTTATTAAAACACCAACAGTCAAGGAAATTCTTCCTTGACTGTTGGTGTTTTAAATAATTGAATTAGTTAATATACATTTTAATCAATGTATCCATAATTAAAATATTGGTTGACATTGGGGCCTAAAACAATAGTCGAAAATCATACTTATTCATGCTTACAAATAATTGTATTTAAAAAGTCATAGGTATTTTCGTTTAAATAATTTACAAGGATAAGGATTTTTTAGATATTTAGAATAAGCAAAAGATCATGAAAATGTGGCTTACATATAAAATGAAGTCAACACAATGTTAATATTTTAAAATGATAATAAATGCTTGCTGTGTTTATGGCAGAGGCTTACCAAGACAGAGATAATGTTGCAATAAGATCTAAATACCATAATTACGTGCTATTTGTAGTACCTACTTAGAGACTTAGTAGAGCGTGGTAAAAGATAAAAGATTATCTCGACTGTCTGCAGCTTATTACTTTGTGCCGTTGGGAGAGTTTTTAAATATTTTTATTATAGAGTTTTTGAGCTGATTTGAAATACAATATGTTTTTATCATAGGTACAAATAATAGGTAATAAACACTTCTACACAACAACTTTAAAAAGCTAGGTAATTAGGCTCAGAATCACGTATGGTTTTATCGACAGTAAATTATACTACCAACATGATGAAATTAAATAAACCAACATAATATTTTTCTTACATATACGAGTACAGTACGATAAATAGGCGAATAAACACTAGATTTTCCTTATGTAGATAAATAAGCTCACATTTGACTATAATTCGCTTGATATTAGGTACAAGATCTAGATTACAGTTTACGGGGAACAGTGAATGCGGCAAGGAGTTCTACTACTTCTCATTTTGTTTTATAATGGCTCCGTTTTATCATCCGCCCACGAAACTTAAAAATAAAACCCGCATTCTGAATTTAAACGTTCTAGGCTTGGGCTTCACTATTTGTTTATGGAACTTAAAAACAAAACCCCCGTTCTAATTTGAAACGTTGTCGGTTCCAGGGCTGGCGCAAGCCGAAGTCCCGCACGGTGATGCCGGCGGGCAGCGTGTCGGGCGCGGCGCGCTCCCCGCCGCACAACCACGACGCCACCGACAATAGGGACGACGACGCACACCATAATGGGAAGGTAATATTAGATACCTACCCGAATAAAATTTCATCAACTTCAAAATCAATCTCAAAGATGACTGACTGACTGACTGATATAGTGATCTATCAACGCACAGCCCAAACCACTGGACGGATTGGGCTGAAATTTGTAATGAAGGTAGATGTTATGACGTAGGCAGCCGAAAAGAAAGGATTTTTGGAAATGCCACTATTAAAGGGGTGAAATAGGGGATGCAAGTTTTACTTCTTAATACAAGCGAAGCCGCGAGCACCCACCAGTACTAAATATACCTGAAAATTTTAATTTAGTATACTTTTTTATGAGCAGTGTCTTAAATGACATGAATAATAATGAAGAATAAATAAAATAATTTACAAACATATTACCTACTCTCTAAGTCCGGGTAAATCTGATGTCAAATAGGTAAAGATACCTTACATTGCGTCCTGAACTTAGAAACATTTAATTTGAGAGCAATTCCATTTTGCAGTATGCACAAAATTTAAATCAAATCATCGCTACAAATAGTTGCCACAATTATGTCTGTTATTACAATTTAAACTTAAACCTGACGGGAAGATGTTGTCACCCGGGAAACAGAAACATCTCGTCCGGGTGACAACACACTATTATAAGAAATTACTCTTGTTTTTGTATGTATTAATATAGTGAACCTAGATTTAAGTATTTTTGAACCCAATAAACGTTTTTGTATTGTATTGTTATTATCTGCTTAATACGCCAATTAAATATATCTTCTTATAAATTTCAGGACAAAGATGGCAAGAAAAAGAACAAAAATAAAGAAGGTGAGAGCTGTTTTCTTGTTTATTATTATTGTTAATCTAATATAGTTTTTTTTACCAAAATCTAAATCCGATATCTCTTTGTGCTGCCTTGGATTATTCCTTTATGGTAAGTTGCATTAAAAGGTATGCGATTTTTTTGTATGTACTTTTAAACTAGTCAGCACGTTAAGTAATTTCATTCACACAAGAATTATAAAATTTAAGGTTCTTTGTATATGTCTTGAAAGTGTATTGTTTAACTATTTATGTTACTAAAGTGACATCATCTTATCCGTTGTTCCAATTTCATTGACTAGAGAAACTATACCAAAAATTACGATATCAGCATACTACATAATATAATTTCGTTTGCTTTAAAATGCGATTCAATTAAGCATTTAACATTTTACTTGAGAACTGGCACAATATAAAATTATGGCCAAAGAAGATAAAAAAACATTTAACAGAATCGAATTCATTTCTCCATTCCCAATTCAAATTTCCCACCAACCAACTCTATTAGAAACTTGAATACAAATTCAGACTTTTATCCACGTTCCAAATTCAAATTTTCGATTTTCCAATCTACCAACACACCTGTACGTTCCAGACATGGCCCGTTCAGTGCTGATAGAGGGCGTGTTGTTCCGCGCGCGCTACCTCGGCTCCACGCAGCTGGCGTGTGAGGGGCAGCCCACCAAGGCCACGCGCATGCTGCAGGCAGAGGAGGCCGTCTCTAGGATTAAGGTAATATAAACTAAATTAGGCTTCAGCACAGTAGGGTCAATGACCACAAAAATAAAGGAAAAAACTAATAATCTCTGGCAAATTATTTAGCAACCAATTATTATTATTATTAAAAGCCTGTATTTTACCATTGTTGGGCAAAGGCCTCCCTACCCTCTTTCCATTTATTTAGCAACCAAAAGAAAAAAAATTAGAAAGAAATTAAAAATATGCAGTACTCTTAGCATCTGTTCTTGATAGTTCGTAAAGTTATTCGAATAGTAGAGCGACTAATAAGCGCCCCTGGTGGCGAATATCGGAACTTTGTTGCTATTTCGTATTATTTTACGAGATTTCTATCGATAAGCTCACGCTAAAGGTGCAAGACGCATACCTATCTAAACAAGTGCAGTAACATACAGGGTTGTGAAATCAAAAGAATATAAATATATAAGAATATAACTGAAATGGGCAAACGTGGTGCTTTCCATCAAGCATTACTTTATTTATATCTAGTCAATTTAATGTCTGACATATTTGTAACCACATTTTCAGCCATCCAAAACTTAGCATGTATTATTTACATAATTTAACTACATAACCTAAATTTAAATTATCGGAATGTATCCCGATTGTACCTTTTTTGTGTCCTATAATTACATAAGAACTCCCAAACTCCCGTTTTCCGACAAAACATTTTGTAAATGCATTCTCATAACCTACACAGTGTAACGAAGGCAGAACACCAAGTTGCCCGTGTGAATCGGTGTTTATGTTGTTACGTAGATGTTCAAAAGAGTGAGAGCATGAAATTACTTTTGTCTCTTTCTGTCCTATCCCCTATGGCACTGTCAATTGGCTATTTTTTGTGTTTTGTAAATTGGCGGGCGAAACATACCTAAAAAATGCAAAATAATGTCAATTATTTTACTACTTTTCTTCTATTTTATTTTATTCTTGATCGATTGAGTCGTTGTACATAATCTTCAAGACATATCTATACAAACGACATTGGTGTAAAAAGAATATTGATGCTATAAAAGCCTAGACGTATGTCGTATAAGTACCTACTGACACTCGATAAATACTTCAGAATGCACGCAGACTTCTCTAAATCTCCTTCTTCACCGCCATCTGTACATATGTAATTTCATGCTCATCTAGGTTTAGTGTATTGAGAATGCTAGTGAAATATCCTTTATTTATTGCCCTATTCGAAAACAAAAAGGATCAAAAGCTAGTGAATAAAATTCGAACTTGGTAACGCCGGTAAGTGTACGAAACCTGCCCGCCAAACCGTTTGAGCTCTTATTGACTTGGCACTAGAGTATTTTTTTCAGTGTGCTCCTCACCCCTCGACCCGAGACGATTCGGGAGGTACCGGCTAGCCTCCTCTCGATATGTTTGTCTGTCGCTTGTTCTGCTTGATGCTATGCTTTGTATCATTGTTAACCCTGAAGTAGTTGTTAAGGTAAGACATTGCGTTCACATCGAGCTATGCTAGAACGGAGCATGTATCCCACGGACTCTGTTTATACTGTGACACGGTGGCGTTTACGAAGTCAGTTCTGTTTACAAATCAATTAAACTATTTTCTCAATTCACCATTTCGAACAAGCTTCGTAAACTACATCTTGGATTTGAAAAAAGTTTAAGAATGAACGAATTTACGAAGCTTGGAGCTTTCGGACGCACTTTTCTCATATAACGCACAGATAAAGCATGTTACATACCCGATTCACACCGGCTGGGGTGGCCTCCGGGCAGCACTGACATGCGTACCAAGCTTTACAACGCCTACGCACCACCCCAAATGACGATTAACATGAAAAACAACCGACTTCAAAGTAAAAAACCTGATGTATTTTTGAATTATATCATCCCATATCTTCAGATAGTTTTCTATCCTACCTGATTTGCTTATTTGTATATTCCTTGGTTTATATATTGGTACTAGGTACCTATTGAGAATGTTATTCCCATTTTTCCTACTAATTTCATAAATACTAAAAGACCAATTACTAACAAATAACCTTTCAATATTATGTAGTCCTCCCGTTTTGAAGTCGGTTAGCCCTATTCTAAGGTTCTGGTTAATTCCCGTTAGGTATGCTTTCACGACGGGTCGCTTCTCACTTATCATTATGTGTTTGTTTCGAGTTGTTTTGCTTGCTTCTGCGCTGAAATTATTAAACAAACTAACCTTTTTATATTGGCTTTTTGATTATTTCGTTGAGCAAGCTAAACAAGGTTGAAATAATGGTTGCGGAACACAGGAATGGATGAGGATTTGAAGCACACTTTACAGTTTAATGAAGTTACGTGTAACACCATCACATCTGATCGTAGTAAACCTATAATACTTTAAAAAATCAAAAGGTTCAATAAAACATACTAGCCAAAATTTCATATTTAATCAAGCTTTTTGTAGCTTAAAATTTCACATTTTAACTTGCAGTTTTATCACAAGTCATAAGAATCTCACATATTTTCTTTGTTTTAATAAATAAATTTGATCATCTATCAAACAAAAGGTATTGTCTCATTCCTGGTAAAAAGATAGAAAACATGTCTGTTAAAATTACATAACCACATGCACTGAACCAAATTGTACCTAAATGTCACGTATCACCTATAAGTGATACGCGTACAAACAAAATTTAAGATGTAATAGGTACTAAACGCAGCTTGAACCTTCACTTATTACCTAAAGGCTAAAAACGCAAGCAATTGCGTATATTAAAGAAACATGTAAATCCTACAGAAGATGACTAAACATAAAAGCAGAAAACGAAAACACTCATAACCAAGAAAACTCGAACACAGATAAAAACAAAAAAGAGGAGGAAACTCCCGTAATTCATATAGAATGTCTTGAGCATAGATAAATTAAAAAAAAAGAAACATGCGCATCGCAATCAAAACTTCTCGAACACAGATAATAAAAAAGCAAAAAGGCCATGATAAGTGAGAAGCGCGTCGAACGAAGGAGGTTAGTCGGCGGGTGGTTTCAGTGGGGCGTGGCGGGGCCCTACTCGGGCGTGTACGCAGCCCCCGCCGCCGTGTTCCGCCTCGCCTTCCTCGGCTCCGTGGAGGTGGACGAGGACTCCCGGCGCCGCAAGAAGCGCCCCAAAAAGCACATGGTCGAGGAGGCCGTCACTAAGATCAAGGTGGTTTGGCTGGCAGTTTCCTTACACTTACTTATATTATGTAGCGAAGAAAAAAAACAATTTTAAGCTACTATTTAAGTATGAACTAATATGAAAAACTATATAAATTATGATGATGTAGGTAGGTATAAAATATTTATGTTTTAGTACTAACGAATTTCATACTTGCGCTACAAACTGTGTAGAAAACATTATTGTAACAAAATAGCGTATGTAAAGTGAATCCAATCTGTATTACTAGTAACTAATTAAACTTTATTTCCCACCCGCTTCCCTTGGACAATCAGGCATTGGTAAGTCCAACGCAACATTCTGCCAAAACCACCTTCCAAAAAGTCTCAATAACTAACATTAAAACCTCTTTGCAGGCGCCCGAAGGAGAGAACCAGCCGAGCACGGAGGTCGACCTCTTTATATCGACGGAGAAGATAATGGTTCTTAACACGGAGTTGAAAGAGATCATGATGGATCACGCGTTACGGACAATATCGTACATAGCTGATATCGGAGATTTAGTCGTTCTCATGGCAAGAAGGAGGTTTGTTCCTCACGAGACGGACTCGGACCAGCCTAAACTGAACAGGACGCCCAAAATGATATGCCACGTGTTTGAGAGTGAAGAGGTGAGTGTAAGTGAAACTTTCAATATTACACTGTCGCTGTATCTTTCTATGCTTCCTAGAACTTGTAATAGAGTAGGCGACTATTTATGGTTATATATTTTTTCACATACGTACATTAATGGGTTAGGAAGGTTATGTGATTTATATTTATGTAATATATCACGTAAATACAGATACAGGTGTTAGACAACTGATTATGGTATCATTTTTTTATTATCTAACAGTTCAATAATAGTCTAAATCATTAGCATCAAACACAATAAGTAAATACATGTTTCATTACATACTAACTCATCAAGCAAATGATACAAACATTTTCGTT
Organism: Macaria liturata; assembly: GCA_964023185.1. NCBI lineage: Eukaryota > Metazoa > Arthropoda > Insecta > Lepidoptera > Geometridae > Macaria > Macaria liturata. The sequence continues at coordinate 1,350,469 of OZ026813.1, read as the reverse complement.
ATTAAATTTTTAAAATAAAATCCACATGTAATATGGCAGCTAGATTTGATAGTCAAATAAGGTATCCGAGTATAACCTAACAGAAAGTGAGCAAGGTTAACTTGCAAAATTAATGTCAATGACATTTGTCCACTGCATCGCACTTAGATAAACCGTGTTTGCGCCAAAACTGGAGAGTACCGTGGTTTTACTGTATTTAAATTAAATAATGGGTGTTAGTGGCTTTGAAAAAGTTATAAGGGTATGTAAGTTTTCTATTATTAATTTTATGATTATAGGTACCTGGAAGATAACTGAAAAGGAATTTGATATAAACCGCTTTGTTTTGACTAGTATTCAGATATGTTTTGGAAATTATCTGTACCGAATACAAATATTGTACTGAGGTAGATAAAACAACATAATGTCTTGTGATTAAACCCCTATCACAGCAGACCATTAGTCAAACTAAACGATCATATTCATTATAAACGATCAAAATGGTTAACTGATATCATATTATCTTTACAATATGGGCCTCTTTCGAGTTGCAAACGAGAGGAAAATGAAATAATTCAGAACATTGTCGTAACCATTAGCTATTACACATTCAAATATTTGTTAAACGTCCTTATTGTTATCTCTCGCTTTGTTATACATAATTAGTAGAACAGAGAACCGCTTACCTTGTGATGAGATTTGTTGAGATATTTTTTATGTCTGTAAATGTGAAACTCTATGATCCCAAATTCTTGATAGCTACAGAACAATGCTAATTGAAAGTGTTTGTAATGTTGGCCCCATAATCACTTTTATGTAGTGCCGTTCGAAAATAATATAACAAAACAATAGTTAGTATTTATAAAAATATGATATTTCCGCTTGAATGGTAGTTGAAATATCGTAGAGTGTACAATAACATACACTGCGTACCTACTCATACTAATTGAAATTTAAAAAAGTTGCTTACTGTCAGGCGAATTATGACCAAAGGGCAAACCCATACCTTGTAAAAAAAAATTCAATACTGAACTACTCAAATCTCAATACAAGCATAATCTTAACACCATAAGTATACACATTTTTGAAACTCTATCAATCTAGCCAATCTTTCCTTTCCCTTCTCAACCCTACACTTAGCCCAAATCTTCACAAGTCCTGTACCATTTCAGGCGCAATTTATAGCCCAGTCCATAGGCCAGGCCTTCCAAGTGGCCTACATGGAGTTCCTCAAGGCCAATGGCATTGAAGACCACAGCTTCGTGAAGGAAATGGACTACCAAGAGGTGCTGAATAGCCAGGAGATATTCGGGGATGAGCTGCAGATGTTCGCGAAAAAAGAGCTGCAGAAAGAGGTAAACTTTATTAGTAATAAAAAATGCTAAGTAAAAGTTAGGAAAGATAGATGAAATTGTGGATTTATCTGATTGAACTGCGCAGGCTATTTGTGGATATCACCTGCGCAAGATCATACGAAGACATCTTACGACTCATAAAGTTATGAATGAAGTGTAGTTGAGATACTGATACTGAAAGAGAATTTTACTAGTCATATGCTGGCCCGTACCTATTGATATCAAATGAGTGCTTGGATAGTGATGGATTCTCCCAACCAACAACACAAACAGCACAAGTGGCGCCATCGACCGCTTAGTCAAACAACTTGGAAGTCTGCGTGGATTTTTGCGCCTTCCAGCAGGGCTAGCACGGCGTCGGTACTAATAGTCTTTCCACCAATTTATCTACCTGTCACCATACATCAAGTGGATAAAATGGTGGAAAGACTATTAGTACCGGTGACGTGCTAGCCCTGCTGTGGTTTCTAAATTATTCAGAAATACGCAGGTTCAAACATTGCCAGTCGTGACTATATAATTTTACTAATACTTAGAACCTTTACCGCTAACTAATGAACCTCATGATATTTCCTTTAAATTCCAGGTGGTAGTACCAAAGACGAAAGGCGAGATCCTGGGCGTGGTGGTGGTAGAGTCGGGGTGGGGCTCCATGCTGCCCACCGTGGTCATCGCCAACCTGGCGCCCGCCGGCGCCGCCGCGCGCTGCGGACAACTCAATATAGGTCAGTCAATCATACATCATTATCCTAATGGGACCCACTGCAGGGTATAGGCCTCCTCCCTCTTACGCCAATACTCCCTGTCTTGCGCTGTTCCTGGCCAGATGTTTCCTTCTAACTTTCTAATATCATCCAGCCACCGTTGCACAGGGCTTCTTACACTTCGCGGTCAATCATACAGCAAAGTCAATTTAAATCCATGTCAGAGGGACCTAAGGCGTTTTGGCAACTCTCGTCACTAGAGTTGGCAAGTATAATATGGAGTTACTTACATATTTACTTTAAGAAGATGGTACTGTGTGTCGCTTGTTTTAAACCTGTTTTTTGTCAACTGTTTACGTGTTAGGTACCTATGACTGATTTGGTTGAGTCATGAAAGAAATTGCTAAAGAATTTATTTTAAGTAATTATAGGTAGGTATATCTTTTGTATATGAAATTTTGCTTGCAAGAACTGAAATTACATTCCTATACCGTAACTGTTACATATCGCCTTATTTTACTTCTGTAGTAGTGCTACATTCTTTGTTATTTTTCATTTGAATATGTGTATCAAATCATTAAAAAACCAACGCATCTGTTCCAGGCGACCAGATAATAGCAATAAACGGCGTGAGCCTGGTGGGACTGCCCCTCTCCACGTGCCAGACGTACATCAAGAACTCCAAGAACCAGACCGTGGTGAAGCTGACGGTGGTGCCGTGCGCGCCCGTCGTGGAGGTCAAGATCAAGCGGCCCGACACCAAGTACCAGCTCGGCTTCAGTGTGCAGAATGGGGTGGTAAGTACATATTGTACAAATCTATTTATACTACTCGTGGGTGCTCGCGGCTTAGCTCGCATTAAGAAGTTAAACTTGTTTCCCTATTTCACCCCTTTAAAAGTGGCATTTCCAAAAATCCTTTCTTAGCGGATGCCTACATCATAACATCTACCTTAATTACAAATTTCAGCCCAATCCGTCCATTGGTTTGGGCTGTGCGTTGATAGATCACTATATCAGTCAGTCAGTCACCTATATACTCGTACGATAGATATTATACGCAAGCAGTTTTTGTCCATGGTTGAAGTTACTTAACTCAAACAGCAAAGACGGTCGTTATTGTCTCAACAGATAGAAAAGAGTGAATGACTTTTTTCTACACTCACACATACTTACGGTTAGCGACGCTAGATGGCGCTGTTTGTTAATTATCTCGTACAAGATTATTAATGGGAAAAAAACACAGAAACAGTAGTACACGTCGCGAACGTAAGTAAGCAAGTTACTAACAAAATTCATGTGTTGGTGTGGTATGGATTTATGGTTAAGTAGTGTGGTGTGTAAAGTATCCATAGAAAATCTACTACTTAAAAGTTACTTGTGTTCTATATTCGTTAGTATGTATCTTTGTCTGTCATCAATTGTCATTTATTCGATTAATTCCCGCAGATCTGCAGCCTACTCCGCGGCGGCATCGCGGAGCGCGGCGGCGTGCGCGTCGGCCACCGCATCATAGAGATCAACTCGCAGAGCGTCGTCGCCGTGCCGCACGAGCGGATTGTCAACCTGCTTGCTACCTCCGTGGGAGAGGTGAGTTTCTAATATGTGTGATATTATCCAATGAAAAAAACATATCTCTTAATATTTATACTGTAACCAGAAAGTGCCCGCTTAGCTCGCGCTCGTTCGGGAGAAAAAATTGCCTATGTCATTCTCAGGACCCTGTTAATATCGCTATACGTAAAATAACGACTGTTCGCAGTTTCTTGTCTGCATAATAGTGGAACAATTAGACAAACAAACCAATAAACACATATTCGTTATTACATAAAGGTAAGCTTGATCTAGGTCTTGCATGATATATTGTGTCTCACTCTAATGACTTCAACAATCGCAAACCGTTTGGTCTGGCTGGAGACATCATCCATCTAATATAATATAATTTATGTTCTTTTTCGGTATCTTACTTATTCCGTTATGGTATTTTGAAGTTCTTATACCTATAATGCTTTGAATTCCAGATCCTAATGAAGACGATGCCGACGTCGATGTTCCGACTACTCACCGGCCAAGAGAACCCGGTGTTCATATAAACACAAGTGCCTGCTTACTGACCCGCACGCCACCGCCGCGCTCAGCCGAGCCATATTCTACCTTATCTACATGGACTTAGTGGGTGAAATATGTATGAAAGTGATCGCAGAGTTACGACGTTGTAAAGCTAGATGAACAATTCAAATCCTAACTGACAGTATCTTAAAATAAGAAAAGGATGATGACGTAAATACAGTTCTAAATAAAAAAAATAAGCTTGATTATGGTCGGTAAGGATACGAAATAATTGAATATCGAATGATAAGAAAATGGATTAGTGATGGGAAATGGGTACATAAAAAGACTATGGAATAGATTTTTGTACAGTTCCAGCTGGTAATATTGGAGCAATGGAAGAGTACCTACGGTAAACTTGAGAGACAATTTATGCAGGTTGGGAGTTTAAATATGGCGGCTGTGAAGCGGCGCCATGTTGGATAGATGATTAGAATTAAGGGGAGAATGTGGCTCGGAAATGTGACGTTGCTGTAGAAAAGCTGGCTTGAGATCGAGTCGTTTAAGAAAATGACGTTATCTTTTAAAATCGTTAAAATTGTATAAGTACATCTGCCTTACCTAAATTTGATAGGGTCTTAGGTCAAACTATACAAAAAGATAAAGGTCAAGATCACATAGCCAGCTAGCTAACAAAATACTCAAATGAACATAAAATCTAAAATTATGTGATGTGTAATTTTTCAAATGCTTAATAAATTAAAGCTTAGGTGGCTAATAACTTAGGATAAGATGTATCTCTCTATAAAATAAAATAACAAATCGCATTTGTCATACCGTAATGCCAACCCAAAAAAACATTAAATAAAAAATACAAAAAAATGCTTTTATTTTTTTTCGCAGCGTTATGGCAAATGCTTTTTGGCGGTAAAGTATTTAAATTATCATGACATATAAGCTCCACTTATCGATATGATTGTATTTATAAATCGAATATCAAAACCCACTCATATCTGCTTAGATATTATTATAAATTAACTAAATGCTGCTGTGGAGAAGTATTCATTTATCGGGAATAGAGATAAGTACCTAACCATAAATGATATCGGAATTTAAAGTTAATACCATTCAATGTGACTATCTTGTTGCTTTATAATTACAAATACAAAATTCCTATCTATCAAAATGTTAAGGGTTAAATTACTCATCTCTGTTCCCGAAAACCCTAATTCCAATGTAAAATAATACCTATTATGATAATTAAATGCTACTGAGCTTGTCAAATGTAAAATAAAAAACATTATTAATATTTGCTGGGAAACCTTTTCGGTTTTAGATGATAAGTTTACGCCATCTTTTTGTACACTTAATTTTAGCTATTTATTTAAGAGTTTTAAAATCAATCCATTCCACATACGAAGTACCTACAGTGCGATTTTACGATATTTTTATACTGTTGTTGTTTTTATTATTTTAATTTTAGATTTTTTTATTGTAAACATGCATTGCTTGATCAGTAATGTTAAAGTATAATAACTGTTGTATTTTTACTGTTATCCAGTCTTTATTTACACTTCAAATGTAAGTTTTTCAATATAATACAACACCACAAGCCTCGTATGACTTCAAATTAGCTACATTTCAAAGACAATCACTACATACTTACCTAATGTTAAGAAGCACAGCGTTAGATAGATGTTACAGATCGGCAGAGATCAAATACATGAATTGATTAGAGGATATAGGTATAAAAGCATTATTTCTTGTAGCCTCTCAAAAGATATATCATATTTTGTAAATTTTATAGTTGCTATACTATATAACCTACGGTATTATGTATGTTTCGTGTTCTTAGCCAAGCTTAGTGCTCTGAGAACCAGTTACGATTTATAATTATGTATATTCAATGTAAATGTAAACACCATCATAGGGTACCCCACTCTGTCTGCTTCTATTTTACTTAGTTTCAACAAAATGTACTCAACTTTACTACTTGCCCTCCTTTTTAACATTTTTTTCAGTATCATTTCACTATCCTTTCTTATAAACCCTGTAATTAAAAATTACTACCATTATAGTAGTAAATACACAATGCAGGCCACTAAAATTCTACCACCTTTTAATATTTCCAATATTATATTATTTTGCTGCTGGCCTGCCCTCTTTCGAGTAAAATATAAGTATACAGTCTGATAAAGAAAATTTTATATTGCTAGCTGTTGTGAATAAAATTTATTTACATTTGTGAGACACAGATAATAAATAGCCTTTTATTGTGAAGCTGGTATATTGTAGGTACACTGTGACATGTGAAATGACTATTGTTGTTTTCATTTCTAAGAGTATTATTCTAGTCTGCATTAAAGTTAAGGAATAAATTGAACAAACTTATTGTCTTTTGTTTTATTAGTGCCATTCAGGGTTTATTCTCATTAGAAATGTTATACATTATATTGGCCAGATATACCTAAGTACTGGCTGTCTCTAGAAGATATCATTACCTATGCCTACTATGTGTTTACTCTTTTCTCCTTAGCTGTCGCTGCCACCCAACAGTCCTGCAAGACGCCATTCTTCAAAGTCTTGAGCGAGAGTCTCCCTCTGGGTTAGGTACTTGAAGTTTGCAGAGATTTTCTTGGACCAGATCCTCCCTGCAATACGCCCAACCGGCCAAACACGATTGTATGAATATACGCGCTATGTGTTAGTCCTTACTCTAAATCATATCAGAATTTCATCCAAATCAGAAGAAGAAACAAAATGTAAGTACCTACTTGATTTTGTAATATATGTAAGTACATGCGACGCCCTCCAATAACAACTGTATGAATATAGAATGAGCGATTTTCCAGTACCTAGGTACCTACCTACCAGTAGTAGTTTATTTTAGTACCTTCTGCTGCTAAGAGATGGCGCCAGCTTGAACTACATAAATTCAATATCTATCGAGTTGTATTATTTCCTCATGACTTGAGGGTCGTGACTCCCCCGCAGAATTAATTCGTTAGGGGAGTTTTCGGTTTTTCCTCACGACGTTTTCCTTCACCGTTAAACGAGTGCAAATCCACACTTAAAAATACAAGCCATTGGTGTAGAACCCGGATTCGAACCAGGGTGCGTCTGGATGAAAAGCAGACACTAGAACCGCTGAGCCACACTTGCTTATGCTAAATTCAATATAGCGAGAAAAATATACAATGAACTGTTTTGTAATGTCCTGACAATTAGTTGGTACGCATATCAATAATGTTAGTCTTGTTAGTACTTTTAGACATACTTTTTCATATTCGTTTATTCTTTTGGTCTCATAGCGACAAGCGCCATCTAGCTAGCCGTTTTGTATTATTTCTTTTTAAATGAGATCAGCCTGAAAATTGCTCGTCTTCTCAAGTTTTTCATTCAAATTCTACTCAATTCAGCAGTTTATGGGTGAAGGAAGGATCAAATATGTCAGTCAACGTTTCCCCTTTTATATTTCCATTTATCAGCATACTCAATTAGGTAGGTAGTAGGGGAATTCCACTATGATACAAAGGAAACCAGATATTTACTGACCTATCTATATCTATAGAATAGTTATTTTTTTTATTTAGAGTTAAAATTAATTAGTCACTTTCCTGATAGAAAGCATTTGCACACTTACCAAAACCTTACTTACTCAAAACTCCTTATTTAAGTTTTTTTCAAGTGTGAGTTTTGAATTTCCAAACTCCATCGCCGGCATCAGTCTATCCCACTAATATTATATGATATAAATGCCACTCTGTTGATTTGGCACGGTCACCCATCCAAGGACTGACGACAGTTGCTTTGGTGATCGCGAATGGATACCGCAATACAGCACAGCTTGCGGAGGCAATCGCATGCCAATGTTAACTGGGGATGCGGTCAATCCTTGGATAAGTGACCAAAAACTGGTAGTCCATTTCAGGCGCCTAATTGAGTTGGTAAAATTGTTATAAGAGTTAACCGGTTTCATTTAGGCAAGCGCATTAGATCGTAGATTATAACGTTGCTTAACGTCAGGCAAGTTGTAGTCAAGCGTGAGCCTATGTCATGTAAAAAAAATTGTAACAAATTAGTTTCATTTCAACAGTTTTTAGTTTCACTGTAATAAAGATAAAACATAAAGAATCTTTATTGATAATCTAAAGTTGTAACATAGGTATAATTACTAATATCATAGAATATGCTACACAAATTACAATATCTCGTCAAATTGAATTTATAACATTTAGTTTTAATAAAATTTTAGAAGTTACAATGTCAAGTTTTATTAATAACATAATGAAAATTTTTGTTATTAAAAACATGTCAAACATAGGTAATAATAGGTATGTAATCATACAATAATATGTCAACTTAAATAAATCTTGGTACTGTCACTTTAGCTGTATAGGGGCTAAAAATACCCCAACTATATAATGTATGGAGCTAAATACAAATGTTATAATATTAGGGCAGTCAGTATGAAAATTGATAGTCTGGGTGGGTAATTTGATTAGGATTATTACAGACTGAAGGGCAATGCACTTAGCACATGAATCATAGCACAATAACATTGCACTAACTTGGTACTTAGGTAGGTACATCTGTTCATATGTACTGAAGTCAAAATACTATTTGAAGTTCTTTTATTTTTAAATAGAGGCTTATGCTTGATCACTATATATTATGCTCCAACCCTGAACAATTTGTAAGATTTAGAGCTCATTCTCAAAAGACCTTCAGATGGATGAGTTTGAGGCAGATACCTACTGCAAACTTGTGGAAATTCCAGCCAGACTCCCTGTTTTCCTACAAACTACAATATAAGAATCTTCAAAGCTGGTTCATACCAGTGTCCAGTTCCTATTGGGTAGTTCCAACCCTTAAGACATGTTGAATGCTTATTATCATTTGAAGACACTTGGTCAAGAGCAAAACGACGCAACCCTAACAAAATATATAAATGTATTTTTCAAATGTGCCATCTATTCAACCAAGAATCTTACAGCATGTACTTTACAAGTTAATAAAAGTTGTTTATTTTGATCTCAAGTGGTTTTGTGTTGTTTTGTATTTGCTAGGACAGATATAGATACCTACCCGTCTAGTACAATGTCCATCAGATAAGGTATCTATATATGAATGAAAACAAAGAAATGCTGCATTACCTGTGGTATGTGACAATACTCCCGACTGATTAATATTACAATGTCAAAAGTACAATTCAATACTTACTTTGACTGTTAGGTGTGTAGGTGTACTGCTTACTCATTATGGGGCTTCTTCCACAATAAAATATGCTTCTATGATGTTGTATACTTTAAAATTTAATGTTTTAGTAGTTTAGAGTTTATTTCTTTTATAATGTTTGTTTCTCTTGCACCCTTCAACATTGCAACACATGGTTTTTGGTATGAAGGTATATTTGGGTCCCAAAAATGACATAAGCTACCTTAATCTTGACACAAAACATATAACTAAAGCCAAGCCTAAACTAGTAGTAGGTACTATATAATAGAGCTACATATGTATTAAAATATTGAAGTAAGTCCAAATAGCAAGATTATCATAAGTTTAGTGAGATCACAGAAAATTTAGATTTGATGCTACACACATTCACTTACTTATGTCTATTTTTGACAACTGTTAGCTGACGGAAGCAAAACAATCAAACTCTGTTGAAAACACCTACTGAAAGATGACTAATAAAGTAATAACAGAAGCATTCACAAAACCTATGTAAAACGCTATAGATAAAAACAACTGCTGTCTGTCATATAGCAAACAACCTTTTAAATAAACTGGTTTTAAATTGTTATTAGTCCAAATTGATGATAACTCTTAACATAGTACATTTAAAGAATCTAATTCTTTACTGATTGCAGCTACCAGCCAGTTACCATAGAAACCATGACCTTTGAGTAACATGTACAAAACACATGTATCAAAGTAATACATTTATTTAGGCTTGTAATAACTTAGTAATCGACTTATTTAGGCAAGATTTTTGAATTTTGTGTGTGTAATAGAAGCTATGACTGGCATTGCAACATAATCAGCTGTTTGTATTTGTACTTCCTACCTAAAAAGCTATTCAAAGACCCTAACAACACATCTAATGCTCCATAATTTATTAACTAATCATTATTTCCTCATTACAAGGAAAATACAAAAGCCAATTCTAATGAGAACAATTTTATTTCTAACTATTAGCAGTGTTATCTACTTACCTACCTACTCAGAGCTTTGTGGAGGAGAAAATAAAAAAATAAATAAAAAATTGGTTTAGCTTTTGTATATTATGTATTTTGAAGTTCCTCACAAAGCCAAATTAAAATTTACATAAATACATTTAATTGATAACTTTTTTACAAGTAAATAGAACACATAAGATTCATGTTGATGCAGCGAAACTAGTGAAAACAATCTAACGGCTTCACTTCACTAGGTCAAATTAAATACAAACAATGCTCAGTACAGCAGAGATCAGAACTGAGAAGCATACATTCCACACAGGGTCCGGCAGACGCGGCTCACTGATCTAACGCTACCTTTTGTATAAAATTAATCAAATCTGTAACCATTGAAATATATACAATTAAGTCTCAAGGTGTTCATTTAAACGCTATTAAGATAGTAAAAAAATATGCATACCTAATATCGTAACGAAGCTACATGTGAACGGTAAACGAGCAAGGATCGGATGACTCCGAGACAAGGAGGGGCGAGGCTATGTAGAATTGCGAGAGCGCGCCACTCTCCACCGATAATAAAATTTATCCACAATTGTCTCTTCACAAGTTACTCGGTGTAGGGTGTATAACATAACTTGCACTCTTATAGATACGTGTGCCGCGCGCTCAGTTGTCCATGGCGTACCTCCGCGTCCAGTCCTTGGCGTTCCGGATCGCCTCGCTCTCGTTCACCTTCCACAGCTCGGCCACGTCGTTGGCCAGCGGGTCGTCGGGGTTGGGCGCCGACAGCAGCGCCTGGATGGACAGCAGCACGGTGCGGATCTGCAGCGCCGGGCTCCACTTGTCCTTCAGGATGTCCAGGCAGATACGGCCCAGCCGGTCTATGTTCGGGTGATATATTTTCGTTATAAACCTAACCTTAGGCGCTGACATGGGATAGTCTTCTGGTAGAAATAACTCTAATTTGAACAGTCCTCCTTCGAATGGCGAGTCTTCGGGGCCGGTGACGATTACGTGAAAGTAGCGAGCGTTGGTCTCGCTCGGCACCGCGCTGATTCCCGGCACCGGCTCCTGCATTAGCCGCTGTGTCTCTTTGATTATTCTACGTGGTAGGGCTGCCATTTTAAATATGCGGTCTAGCGCAATTTGTCAAATGAGAGCGAGTAACCATATAATTGTATAAAATATCTAATCTTCTTCACTTTACGTGTTTGCAACAATTTCTTAGGCACCTTTTACGAAATTACCGATTATAATAGCATTTTAACCATGATATTGCTAAAAACGCGACTACAAAAGCGAAGGTTCTTTAATTTTTGCCACAGACAATGTAGACATTTGAAAACATAGAGAACACGTGCAATATAGAGTAAAGTGCGCTCTTTGTTACAACTAATACAACTGCAGGTAAGGTATCGAGTATAGTCGACTAAAATAGTGATGTCCTAAAGTAAAGTAAACGTAAATATACTAGTTCAGCTACTCAACGCTAGATGGCGATGGAAACAATATTGGTTTAACCTAGTGTTAAACCAATTGTTGTTGTGAGCTTGACCTAGTGTCAAGCTCACAACTTCACATGTGGTTATATTCTGTAAGTCTACGTTTGCTACGAAGCCTACGAAAATTGTAGCATTAACTTGTGAAGAATTAGGTAAGTTTAAATGATGCGACCTCCATTCATATATGCCTGAATTGTGCTCTTGTTGCCAGCAAGGTATCAGGATTTTTTCGAAGAAGCTTGCAAGCTTGTGTAGGTACATATTGAGATATTTTTATTAAAAACCGTCCGCCGTCGAGCTTTTGTGTCTTGACATAAGACAGCTTTATTAAATTGTGAACCAGAACCTACGTACCTAAGGAGTTATGTCGGTAAGAAGCTTTTTATTAACTTTTCAATCTCTTGGCAGTATTGGAATTTTGTGTAAGAATGAAGTCTTGAAGATCGCAGTATCTCGTCCTAATATTTTATCCGTTATCTTAAAGATCCGGCACATAAGACCATTTAGTTTCAAAATAGACATTTAACAGTAACTTCAACGAGGATACGTTACAGTTAACACCTAGGGATTTGTATGACTAATGCAATAATTATCATTAGGTACTCTGCCTTATCAATAATCTATCTGACGTTTTATATTAAATTGTTATCGATGTTTATTTCTATTATTTATCCAAAAAAATATCATTAAAATCTACAAAACAAAATAGATATCGCAAAAATTGCTCCACCGTGACAGTGTATGACACTGCCGTGACCAGGATTCGAACCTGGGTTACTACGGCCACAACGTAGGGTCCTAACCACTAGACGATCACGGCTGTCGGAGCGGTGACGATGACATCGAAATTTAATGCCAGTTCGTTTCAGAGCCTCTACTGAAAATTTTATGAAATTTTAATGTTACCTATGTACCTATTGACGTTTTTATCTCACTTTTTGTAGATAAAAATACAATTTGTGTAACTTTCGTGGTGTTATTTCAAGCAGTAGCCATTAGCAACTATTTAATAAAAATGTAGCGTTTGTTTGTCCTGTTTTTTTTATATAACAATCTTATTGATGAATCAGGATGAATAAGTAATTAATTAATTATGTTTTGTGTTTACTTGCGATTATAGTTCTTAAAACGAATGATAGATAAAACATGTGCCTACATGAAATTTAATCTAAGTACTAATTGCTTCTCCTAAAATATCCTACGTCAAGATGTGTTTAGTCCGAGAATAATATCTCCCGTCCCATATCTATGGCTTTTAATTCTTTAGTAATTGAAAGTAGTACTTATGTTTAGTTTATTCCCACATATTTTTCTCGCATACAAAAATGAGAAGTTACTTGGTTCAGTCTTTTTTTAAATGTATCCTTTCTAAATATTGACCATTTAATCACTCATGTCAGTATCATCATCATCATCACCCTCCAGTCACTCAATTCTGGACATAGGCCTCTCCGAAGGCACGCCACAAGTAAAGTAAGGATACATGATAGTAATTGTATAACAATAATGAGTTTCAAAAGTAGAAGAACAAAACTGCTTTTAATGGAAGTACAAGTAAAAATACCCTGAAAAGCGTGTGTGGCTCAGCGGTCCCAGTGTCTGCTTTTCATCCAGACGCACTCTGGTTCGAATATGGCCCTACATACACCAATGACTTGTATTTTCAAGTTAAGTGTGGATTTGCGCTTGCTTAACATTGAAGGAAGACACCGTGAGGAAACCGACATGTTTGAGGACCACAATATCCGAAGACATTTGTCTTCTGTAGAAGGACCTGGGTGCCCACCACGATGTAGGTATCTGCCCAAGAGAAAACTCCCCTAACAAATTAATTCTGCGACGGAGTCACTATCCCCAGTCGTGAGGAAAGATTATTCGTTAGTTATCAATAACCCTGTATAATATGTCAATAACCTAATAATAAATTAAGGTAATATAACGATAGGTTTGTCCAATAAAACACCATGTTGAATGTACAAAGCGTGTATTGCGTCTCACACGCGGATGTGGAATGTGGAGAGGAAGTCGGGCGCGCGCACCACCACGTGCTCGAAGTCCATGAACGATAGCCTGGAACATAATGTCATATAATGAGTCTTCTTTATTTGCGTATACTAATTAAATGATACGGGATTCATAAAACTATAAATATCGATTATATTATAGTCCATTCCCGCTGACACAAGTAGTTGTGAATTTTCAAATTTGTGATTACTTGTGTTGAGTCTGGTCGTTTCTATTTACAAAAAAAGTATATGTATATGTGTTATATCCGTTATCTAGTACATATCCATGATACAAGCGTATGCTTAGTATGGGGCTAGATGGCGCTGTGTGATATGTCGAATATTTATTTGTTTGTTCTATTTATTTATTTATCTCTCTCATCATTATTATCAGCCGATTATTGCCCACTGCTGAGTATAGGCCTCTCTTCTAGTACGCCACTCGTCCCGGTACTACGCAGATCGATTCACTCTCCCACTCTTTACATATTAAAGATAAAGATGAGATAAAGATAAGGAATCTTTATTGATAATGTAAAGTTGCAACATACATAGGTATAGGTATAAGTACTAATATCACAGAATATGCTACACAAATTACAATATCTCGTCAAATTGAATTTATAACATTTAGGTAGTTTTTATAAAATTTTTGAAGTTACATACTTATGTCTAGTTTTATTAATAAAATAATGAAAATTATTGTTATTAAAATCATGTCAAACATAATAATAGGTATGTAATCATACAATATGTCAACTTAAATAAATCTTGGTACTGTCACTATTTTTCTAGTCATAATATTCTGTATGCGTCACATAGGTCAATTACTCATATTTTAATAAATGTGTTGTCTTTAGTGTAAAGATATCATTTTGTTTTAGAACTTTCGGCCTCAAGTCATTAAACCCCCAAGTCAAAAGCAGGTTGCTTCCAGCAGTACTCTCTCTCTCTATGCCACTCACCTTCCGTCTCCGTCTACATCTGCCTCGTCCAGCACGCTGGCCACGATCTCGTCTCTCTCCTGCGGGTGCAGCTCTCCCTTGGTGAGCAGGCGCGTGGCCTCCAGGAGGTCCTCTCGACCGATGTACATGTCGTCATCCAGGTCGTAGATCCGGAACGCGTACCTGCAAGTAAAAACTCTTTGTTAAGAAGGACAATTGGTGGTGGCGACCATAAGTTCTCGGCATCGAAGAAAGAGTAGCCACTACAGAGGTTCGTCTACTGATGAAAGTGGACGGCCGAGCTTAACCATCACTTTGACCGACAAACCTTAGAGCACCATAGGGAATCTTCATGAATATTGGAAACAACAGGAGATAGGATTTGGTGTCTGGGCCACTTCTGATAAAACTACTTAATACACTCTACATCACACAAACAATAATAAAATTATCGTCAAATTTAACGCTAAATTGAGTATGCTCGAAAATGATTGGGAACAGTCCCAATTTATAATTAATTATTAGCAATGTTAAAACTCGGGGTATAGTAGGTAATTATGTCTGTTTAACTACGCTATCATTCTCACAAATAGATCAAGTTCTACTAGGTCAGGCCGAGCCTGTAGCTCGACCAATCGATAGATTGCGTGTCTTCTAGATATTTATGCCAGATGGAATATTATGACACAATGTTACTTAATTTTTGCACGCATTTGAGGTGTCATATAAATACCTAGAAAACAAATGAGAGACATTATTTTAAAAACGTTAACGAAGGCAAGTAATCATTATAATGATAGTAAAATAATGACTACGTGGGTGTTTACTTTATAATGGAATCTAAATGTTAATATGAGTTATCGATGTTTTTCCACAAAACTTATGTAACGTATTTTACTGTTAGTTTTGTTGTTAGGCTATAATGAATTTTACGAAAAAAAAAACTTAGTTACGATAAAAGCAGGGGTCGCTAGCCCATATTAGTTATCTTTCTCAGTTTGAATCGGTTTGGAGTAAACTAATGTAGGATTATTTAATATTAGTCTGTAGAATGTCAAATACACATTGCCTATATTTATTCTCTGTGGGATAGAAATATATCTAACTAAACCCCTGAGTCAGTCTGTAAACTGTCACCACGAGAGCTATCCACTCACCAAGCCTTAATGTCTCTTGGCGCCGCCTCACTGAAGACCGACATCATGTCGAGGAAGTCCTCGAAGGTGAGGTTCCCGGAGCCGTCGTGCGAGAACACCTGGCAGATGCGGCGCTTGAACGGGTTCTCCTGGAGTTAAAGAGGATTTGGGGTGAAAACAAAGAAATAACACACATACCTACTTATCTTTGTAACCTATCTCTTGAGCCTAGAGACAATATTAGCGCTTTTGATGGGTTGGTAGGATGACGTTGGATGATGACGCTTTTGATGGTGATAAGTAAGCTGAAGGTGTAATGTTTGTAATCTCGTGTAAAAACCGCCTTTATTATGTATGGGTTGGGGTATTCATCCAGTAGTACATATGTCTTCTTAGTCAACTTTATTTCAAAATACACATCGTACCTAATTTGATTAATGTTTGTAGAAATTCAAACTGTATTCATAGTGAAGTTTGGCTTGGTAAAATCGAGCATTATATTATATTTAAAGTACATGTATGAAACTAATTAAAGTAATTTCTTACTTTAAAGCGTGATATAATGAAACAATTGTTACTTCTTAGAATTTTTTAAATTAATATCTTAAAACTTAAGTCTTAAGGCTTACTTTTAATTCAGGTAACTTTTCTATTTCCTCTACAGGCACTGCTATGGTGTGAGCTTGGTTTTCTGTCATCCGTTTAGGCACAAGATCTGGGTTCACATCTCGAAACCTTTTGAATACCCTGCAAATTGAAATACAATACATACAACAAGTATGATTAACTTGAAAACTTGTTCAGCAAAATTTGAAAACTGTTTAACTTATGCATCTTAAACAACCAGTTTATTTTTACACTTTCTAAACTATTTATTCAATAAGAAAGAAACGTAAGATCATTTTGTAAACGATATATTTACCTATGTAGATTAACCAAACAGATGCTTATTCAAAAGTATTAAAGTTGAGTTAGGTGCTTATTTTAGCAACAAAAGTCATTAAAAGGTCAAGAAAAAAGGTTCTAAAAGAAGTACAAAGGTCAAAAGATGCAAACTAGAAAGAAATAAGCGGGAAATTATTCAACTAAACAAATTAAAATAAAGTAAGCACGCAGAGTGAGGCAAATATTATGTAAAACATATAATTATGAGCTATTTTGTATTCATAGAGTAGAGGCTGCTACGACCTAGCTTGTGGAGAAAATTGTGGCTAAATACTACACGTGGCTACGAC
Organism: Macaria liturata; assembly: GCA_964023185.1. Classification (NCBI taxonomy): domain Eukaryota; kingdom Metazoa; phylum Arthropoda; class Insecta; order Lepidoptera; family Geometridae; genus Macaria; species Macaria liturata. Next base: position 1,333,378 of record OZ026813.1, on the reverse strand, counting down.
CTAGCTTGTGGAGAAAATTGTGGCTAAATACTACACGTGGCTACGACCTAGCTTGTGGAGAAAATTGTGGCTAAATACTACACGTGGCTACGACCTAGCTTGTGGAGAAAATTGTGGCTAAATACTACACGTGGCTACGACCTAGCTTGTGGAGAAAATTGTGGCTAAATACTACACGTGGCTACGACCTAGCTTGTGGAGAAAATTGTGGCTAAATACTACACGTGGCTACGACAACATGCTACCTATAGTTCAAACCTCTATAGTTAAAAAAACATGTATTCTTTCTCTAACACAAAAATACTTCATGTAAGTTCGATCAGTTCGGTCAGATAGGACTCAGGGGTCGGGAAATTCTAAATAATTTTATACATATATTCCATCTAAAAATTATTGCTCATCTACCTTTGTGGATCAAAATTGTTAGATAAATTTCATAAATTTTAGTTTCTCGAGCTTTAGTTTAAATAGGTATCAGTTATTCTTTTATTTTTGATTTTAATATGATAATAAATAAATGTTATGATTTTATTTTGGATAGGTAGTAATCAAAAGGTCAAATAATGTCGAAGTTTGAACTGACTGTAACCAACCGCTATAAATTACATCGATTTACATGAATTATTCATTTTCAGTAATCACAGGCCAGGTATGGTTTCTATTAGTTTTATTGCTTTTAATTTTATTCTACGAAATTCCAACAAAAATATGTAGCCTAATGAGACAACTCTTCATACAGATTTTTCAATGTTGAGATATATTTTGATTCAGGTTTACAGTTTACTTGCGTCGAAGCAAGCTGGAAATCATTTTTTTATACATGCTAATATTTCTGGACTTCATTATTTTCTGTCGATAGTTAATATAATATAGGTTTTCATCACAGATATTTTATAGAATTATTAACTATAGAAGATAAAAACAATAATATTATATCAACAATAATGATCTCATATACACATATATACACTAATAAAACTAAATAAGAGTATGTACATTTAACCTAAATTTAAAACATCTACATGTGGTATGGAGCCAAGAACGCTGGCTGCATTCCCACGCTGGATTGCTATAGAAATCCTTTGCGCAAGGAACCAGCCAGCGTTCTTGTCTCTAGTGATGTCATTCAACCTGTTAAACTGTTTACCTGTTACTTTTTTTTTATTTCACCTGTTTTATTTCTTCTGTTATTACAGATATATTATAATATATATTAATATATTATATTAATTATATATATGTACAGGTACTACTACTCTTACAGTTACTGCTCTCCTATGATTTGTTTGCTTCTCACATCGATTTCTTCGCCACCTTCACCAAATATCAGTTCAACCGAATGACGTCACCATGGTTTACCCATGGCGTTTACATTACTCGTTGCAATGTCAATATATCACCATTGTCACCCCTAAGGTGGCGGGTCAGGGTAAAGGTGCCAGGTTACAATAAATGAAAGGTTTTTCCTATCAATGACCTAGCTTTGAAGGTTGCTGCTCTGCGATTATTTCATGATGATTGAACGTTAAAAATGCATTTCAAATCCGACCGTCATATTATGTGTATTTTAGTAAACTACAAACACAGTGAAAGAAATAACTCTATAGGCATATATTTTATCACTAATGTGTATACTACTACTGTTATACTGAGTGTAATCAATCTCCGTAACAAAATTCATCCCAATTGGTTCAGCCGTTTGAGCATGAGGAGTGAGAATTGAGAGAACAAACATACGCACAAACTTGCAACTAATTAGTGGGATGATTAATAATTAATTTGTTAGGTACTAATTAGTTAGTATATTACTAATTAATCATCCCATTAAAGATAAAAATTTGTTTCAAATATTTTTTATCTACAGTTCAAACATACATATATTCAGTTTTCTAGCTATTAGCAACATTATTGCAATTATTGCTCTAACGAAGATAATATCTATATTGGATGGAAACCCCGTTTATTACTGAAGTTCAGCTAAGTTTGCGGGCGTTAATTATTTGCAACGTGGTTTGAATGTCTGATTAGTTTACTGAAACCCAGGTAAGGGGTTTAAGTGGAAATAAGCAGACAAACTCAGAGAATGTATAATGAGACATGGAAGAGGCGTAAACTTATACACAAACAAATAAATTAGTTTAATTCGTCTGTGTGACTACTGGAAACAAACACATTTGTCTTTGCATGATGTTTTCATTACATGAGAAATATCAACTACTTGGCACTCTTCAGTTATGTGTTACTTACCTGTAACCATGTATATATAACCAATCAATAAATTGGTGAATACGAGCATATGATGCCAAATGAGGTGTAAATGGGAACGTGACAGAAGCCGCGTGCGGGCGCTAGGCGATAATCTCAGGTGCGTCACACGATAATCGGCTTTCAAACTAACTGACTTTATAGCTAGCTATTATATACAGGAGGTGCTCCAAATTTGATCTAATGTTGGGAAAAAAATGTACATATTTATTTACTTATGTCCTTTACTGCTCGTAGGATACATTAATTAAGTGTTACGTTTGCACGATATCTTTTTTTACATGGGATATGTTTACGTTTGACTACAGCCTGCCTGATGTTAAGCATTGCTGATAGGAGGTATCTCCTTTACGTTTATTGAACTTTAGTTAATGAATAAGTACAGTTTGTTTTTGTATTACTGTAATAAGTAAAATATACTTACTTAGATATTATTAGATATATTTTTACTTAGATATTGTTTCTGGGAAGTATGTGTTTGACAGTTACAAGAGCTTGCCAAAAACACAATATTGTCATATATTATAGCATTTCTTTTGTGTTAAAATGTTGGTTATCCTGAAGACGTTCCAATTATTGTAACTGACAAACGCAACTTCTCATACGAAACGTATTTATAGTGGGTTTTCATCCACTATAATTAACACTTATTAAGTACATATGTAAGTATAAGCCTTTTCTGGAATTATATAGGCTTTAATTTACGTTACCTAAGTATTTCTTTCCTTGTGAAAAATGTGCAGTCCTGTAAAATTATGAAATTCATATTAATAAAAAATATTTTTCCATACCTACATATTAAAAGATTGTCTTTATTTATAGTTCTTACATGATCGGAAACGCTATGCCGGTATATAGTTTCGTAACAACAACATTGGTTCAAATGGATAAACCAGGTATGGCTTCTTATAAGTCTAATTCTTGTTACATTGAATGTAGGTACGTACATATAGGGATATATTTATTTTTATTAATTTGAATCTAGTAGAAGAATTTCTTCTCATTTCACTATGAAAGTACATAATATAAAATACTTTATGTAAATATATTATGACTGGCCTGTTACCTTAGTTGGTAGTGGCTCTGCCTTCTTATTTAGGGGTTGCGGGTTCGTGACACAAGTATTTATGAATTTTAAAATGTATAATTACTTGTGTTGAGTCTGGTCGTTTGTATGTATAATAAGTATGTATTTACAAAATAAAAGTATATAAGTAGGTATTATATTCGTTATCTACTACCCACGACACAAGCGTTTGCTTAGTGTGGGGCTAGATGGCGCTGTGTGCAATGTCCCGGAATATTTATTTATTTATTATGTTTAAAAAGAACAACAAATAAGTACTTTTCAGTAGAAGTTTCAATTTGGTGATCAAAAGTAAACATCAAAACTTATATTTTTTATATATATATGTAAATGTATACATATTATGAATAGAAGCCAACTCCCAAGAGAGTAAGTTCTCATTCTAGTCCAGACATTACGTTGGTACGTACAGCTATATTATATACTAGCAGACGTCCAAGGCTTCGCTCGCATATTTCAGAATTAAAAGTAGCCTATGACATTCCTAAAACCTCATACTACCTATATACCAAAAATCATGATGATCAGCCGTTTTTGCGTGATGATCTTTTAAATAAACAAACAAACAGATAAATAGACAAAAGTTCTAGAGATTGTTTGAACGTGATCTGCTATTAATTTGAAGTAACTTAATTTTTTGCAATATCTTCAATGTTAATACTTTTGATCCTCTTCAGCTTTATTATATGTAGAGATAGATAGATATATTCTGTGGTGTTGTTAATAACATAAAACATTTACAGTAATAGCCTCCCTGGCGGACTATTCCGTTGATAAGTACATGGTCGGTGACGTGGGAGGATAATTACTCATTACTAGTAGTTCTACCCGACTATTGTTTGTGGCTTCTTATTAATAACATAATATAATTAAAGAGATATTTAAAAAAAATAGTGGTACTATATCATCTTCAAAGAAAAGTACACATAAAATTATAATATTAATGGTAACTTATGTAACACACTTATTAAGACATATTATACAAACTATGGTCTAGAGCAAACCCGTTTTAGTTACAAAACATAAAATCATATCTATAACATACATATGTAGGTACTCTAAAACACAGCTTTGCCTGTTACAAAGTTACTTGTATCACTCTTAGAACCCTTATCACTATGGCAAAAATCACGATAATTTGTCACTTCGTTGTGGCGTGAAAGTAGGATAGGAACAAAGAGACCAACAAACATATTTTTGCTTTATAATGGTATGATAACCAACAAATACTCTAACCTGGTAATCCTCGAGCTGCTGCTCCGTGAACGTCACCACTTTGTTTCCCATACCTGTATCCTAACTATCCAGGAAATAACCGGGACTAACCGCCTGAAACCGGTACACAACTACCGGTATCCAATTATGCGTCTAACTAGTTTCGGTTATCTTTATAACCAACACTTTATAAACAGAACTATCCGTTTGCATTAAAAAAACCGGAAATTTCCGCCTATGACTGGTATATCTTCTTTTTAACCGGTTTATAACTTTGAACAAGTATGTATTATTAGTGTGATTTGTTTGTAACTGCAGCTAACCGTCTGTATTGTATACTATAAATTTGTATTTGAAAGTTGCCATCTGATACTGGTGGTATCTTTCCAAAACCGGTAATAAATCTGTCCAAAAACCGGTACTATCCGGTTAATCCGCGTGTAACCGGTATGTTGCGGAACAGGCGTAGCCAGGACAGCCTGTTGCGGCGACCGGCAAAACACTGAACAACTTTGTAGGGCGAGTGATGCGGTATAATTTGTAACAGTAACTCAGGTTTTTGTCGTTGCTTGGGTTTACTAGCCTATTTACTCAGTTTGAATAACTTAGACTTATGAAAAAATAAAATAAAAAAATATTAAAGAAACAAGTTTACATGTTAAAGGCATATCTATCGATTGCTTCACTAGACTAGAAGCCTGAAGCCTTTATGAGTACGGAGATACTAAATAAGTGGTACTAAGACGCTTAAAAATATGTATATCAATAAAATTACTTAACACTAGACTAGAAGCCTGAAGCCTTTATGAGTACGGAGATACTAAATAAGTGGTACTAAGACGCTTAAAAATATGTATATCAATAAAATTACTTAAGAGTAGTACATCGAATCTGAAGTCAGATTTATCTTTTACCGAGTAGATTTGGCAACTGAAAATAATTATCCAACTAATTAATTTTAATTGCAATTAATAGCTGTATCGTTAGACAGTTACTTTAGTTAGTTATTTAATATTTTAACTCCTAACTAAAAAATCGACTTACTACATGACTCGTACACCAGTTGATTGATTTATGCTTTCCAAAACTACCATTCTCTTGCTAAAATTTAGACACACAACTAGTCTATTCCAACCATAAAATCTACTAGCTAATAGCTACGAGCAATTTATAGTGAGTTGTGTAACTGTATGTAAGTGTGTGTGATTATAAGCAGAGTAGTGCGGGACAGAGACATTGTGTCAAGGACAACGCTAGCATGTGGCCTGTGCTTTACATTACCCACACATTACACTTACATAGTTAGTACATACATACACATCACACATATGTACGTATGTCTAGGGATGGGGCGGAAACTGACCATGTATGAGAGTCCATTGAATGGAACTGTACTTGTTTACTTACCTACCGTTCGGTAGGTACCATTCAGAGTTAAATGTTAATGTTTTGTACGCATATTGCAGTACCGCTATATGTCTAATTAAATGAAGACGACGTAAAATTTAACTGACGTCTGAACCTGGGCACGCAACGCGATGTATGCTTGTGGGAGAAGTCTCCTGTCGAAAGAGTCACAACCCTCAGTAATTCATTCCTGATCCAGGATTGATCGATCGTGATGGATTCACGACTCTAGCAGGAGAAAGGTAAGTGGTATTCTGATTTACAAAATAGCGGGCTTTTACCCAAACCTGAGATTTTTATTTAAGGATAGTTTCAAGCATAGTTTCGCCCACTAACTAGTTCCTGTAATTCGCCCCTGCCTTCAATAAAAGCTTTCGTTTCGCTGCCGGGATGAGTCGAGAGATTACGCCGGTTTTATATCACATTTTTACTATCGCCTGTCTGTCGCATCGTACTCTAACAATAATATTATGTTACAACTTTATAACTTCAATTTTTAATCTTTCAAAGTTTTTGATAAGTTAGAAGAAGCAATTTTTAACATCGACTTTTAGTTTTACTCTAGTTTTCTCCTGTCTAGGCAAGCGATAATGAGCAAACACGTTACAGATACCGCCGTTAGCAAAGTTGCTGGCTTGTATACACGTTGTAGGCAAGCGTGAGCTTATCTTGTGCTTACTAATAAAAACCATTCGCAAACAAAATAAATAATAATAATAAATAAATATTTCAGGACATATCACACAGCGCCATCTAGCCCCATACTAAGCTTACGCTTGTATCATGGGTACTAGATAACTGATATCAGTGATATAATATATATATACTTTTAAATAACTAATATTCTTAAATAGTTGTGTATATGGTGTATAAAAAGCTCAAAGTCCCATAGCACACTTGGTTACAGTCGCTTTAACCTTGAATACAATATGATACAATAAGTTCTGATTCAATTATTCTTATTTATCCTTTTTCTAGGAAACTAGAGTTGTGTGATGGTTCTTTGTTCTTTGTAGGATTCACCAAGACCTTGAATACACAAATTCCTAATAGTGGGAGCGTGTTTGAAATAAATTTACATATAATGTATACTTTCAGTTTTTGTTACATTTATAATACCTACATATATTTCATGTATTGTCTGTGAATCCACTGCTATACATGGTATGAGTAAGTCTTGATTTAATATTTAAATTTATAAGTATTTCAATTGTATGAGAAACCGATCTGTTAAAGTAGGTTTACAAAAATCATGCAATTCCTTTGAATTGAAACTCGAGTTTAATAATAAAGCAACCAAAATAATCAAAGAAAAAAGGGAATAGTTGTGTACCCTGTTTAATGATAACTAATTACTTTGCGCTTCCAATGATGGCTACTCCGATCTTATATGTACATCACTGATTAAATATTATTTTTATCGGCTTTTTAGTTGCCGGAGAAAAAGAAAATATTCCGTGAAAGCATTACTAAACCCAATTTTCTTTATCATACAATACTAAGTGATTTGAAATATATACAAATAGACATGAAAAATAAAATAAAATGGCGCCTAACGGTGTGTTCCAGCGGCCTTGTTTCAGAGCCAGTTCCAAGGTAGAATATAGGATTAGTGGCAAGGTAATTAACGCATAACCCTGTATATTCTCTTATAATAACTGAAGTACTGAACTTATAGTTAAACAAAAAAGTACACAAAAGAACCCCAAAGCCAGGAGCGGTCATCGTGACCACAATCTCCCCGAGAATTCATAAGATTTTCATCATCGTAGTGTCCAGTGTCAGACTTCTAAGAAGAAACATTGATAGCAGCACTACGTATCATCCCTGCAGGAAGATCAAAGCTACCGACGATGATGTCTAAATCCTTCGTTGTGATACGAATCAACGCATTATTGTTTCAATATATACGTTTGGTTTTGTTTATATTCCTTACCTTCTTGTACGTGTGTGACGTCACAGCCCCAACGGAAGATCAGCGCTGGTTTCTTCCACACAATCAGCATTATTATGCTGTGTTGGCGCAGATTATGTATGTTTCTTTGTGAAATTATTGTTGTTGCTGTGTTTTTCTGTAACACTCAATGTTTTCCTTCTTTTTTATAAATCAAATCAAATTGTTCATTTGCGAACATGGTCATAACAGATAGTCGGTGTTTATATGAAGTGACTCTACATTCCACCTTTCGGAGAGCAAAAAAATCTTTCAATACTGCTTAGGTATTGTGCTAAGTTCTCAGCAGTATCCCCCTAGATTGGACTAGGGTGCGTCATTAGTGCCGCGCCCGGCCGCGGCGTGGCGGCGTGGCGCTGGCGTCGTGTATCGCTGATTGCTTTATATCTACCCTCGTTAGCACAACCTTTCGCCGAGATTACAATTTGATTAAATAACTAAAGTAATTGCTTTTTCAGGCACGTTCTTTTTCAACGTATGCGAGCTAGTTTAAGTTTAGTTTAAAAGCTTACCTCGTAATTGTGTACCGGCAATCATTTATTTTTAATTTTAAGGATAAGGTCTAGTACTTGTAAAATATGCGTTAAATAATAATCATTATTCATCAAATGATTTTACTTCCTACCACAGTACCTACTTTATACTAAGTACATAATTTTATTCTGTCTGGAGTGCTAGGAAGAAACATACTGCCAATTTACATAACAAAAATAATTGCATCATTCCATGAAATAGGCACTATAAATTGTAGCAAATATAGACCACATTCATATAGTCTAACATGTTTGCACACAATTGCGTCCTAGTTTCAGATAGACTAAAACGATGTCCTTGTGACCATTAATGGGCAATATAGTAAAGTTATTATTCCATGTTACTATTCATGTTAAAACGACGGACGGATCACGATCACTGCTTTACTTTTAAAACAGATTTCTAAGGGCCTTGTTACAAAACGTGGTTTAAATAAGTCTAGACCAAGTCCATTTTAGTTGTTCGAAAATTGACTGTCTACTGTCATAATTATCAATCTGTCAAAATGTACCAATGTTAAATCAAAGTTAAATTTTTTTGTTGACATTTTGATAGCTTGTATGTGATGTCTGAATAACAAGAACTCACTTTTAATTTTCAAAGCCCTGGACTAATATTTAAACCGCGTTTTGTAATAAGACGGTATGGGTATTAGGGCCTAGTCATAAGTACTTGTATATGTACATATATCAGGTGGTATGGTAGCCTGCTGCATCAATTTGAAAGATTTTACTTGAACAAGAGAACCGAATCAGTATGTTGAGTGGGGCGTTGTTACTTGTTTTTTTTTTAGTGTTTCGTTAAAATGTGAAATTGTTTGTTTATTAGTTTAACAAACAGATTAACATACACACTTTCGCTTTTAGTTATCTTACTGTCCAATGTGGCTGTCGCAAAATACTTACTTATAAACTTTTTAGCGTCAAATTACATAATAAAAATGATTTTCCTAACTTTTTAGGAGTCTTGATAAGCGGCCCAAAGAATTTGGTTGGTACGAGTAACTAATTGGAAGATAACAAAAAAAAAACTAATCTATTTACCACAGTTTTTGAGACAATATATTTCTTTTGTCTCGGTAATTTCCTCATATATCTGAAAGGTTGATCTATTAGCCCAATGTAGCATAAAAGGAAAGCAAATTAATCAACTATTTTTCCGGAGAAATACAATCTACATTCAATTCTGTGTTTATTCGTCTCGCAATTACTTTATTATTCTGAGACAAGACAAATATTTATGAAATTTTAAAATTTATAATTACTTGTGTTGAGTCTGGTCGTTTGTATGTATAATAAGTATGTAAGTATTTACAAAAGAAAAATATAGGTATATAAGTATTATATCCGTTATCTAGTACCCACGACACAAGCGTTAGCTTAGTGTGGGGCTAGATGGCGCTGTGTGCAATGTCCCGGAATATTTATTATATACATATTTATTAATATTAAATAGGAAGTTCTTGTCTGAGTAATTTAGAGTTTTGTTAATGTTAATGCTTTTGCAAATTATAGCAAAATATCTCAGTTAATCAAATTATTCAAACCTTACATTTCACAATAAATCTGAAATCTTGACATAAACAATTAACTAGTCAATAAATTTTACTAAATAAAAAACCATATTACTAAAAAACTAATTTACTTACTTAATAAAATACTGATTTATTTACTTAAACTGAATTAAACATTCTTCATCAGAGCTGCATATACTACATTATAAACCGAATGCATCACCATCTCCCTCTTCTCTTCATTTTGTATCTTTCTAACTTTGGACGCAATAATGTGACCAAAATGATCATATTCATCTTCATTATTTATTCTTCTTTTATTCATATAACTTTTCAAAGAAATTACCGCTTCGCTTATTTGTTTTGTAGCTTCGTTCATAGCGTTTGTTACTGAATCTTTAGATGATTTAATGTTGTCATCTGATAGGTTTCTACTCGTGGATACTATTCTTGATGATGATGATGGACCATCGTTGCTGTTTTCTTCTGTGTCTGTCTCTTCTATTTCATATTCGACGAACGTAGCATGCGGGGACTCCTATAAATGAAAATAATACTATTTACCATTTCTATTTAAATAACATAAGTTTATACTTTGTATACAGCGTTAATCTGGAATTACAAGTAACCTATCTGTTAATCCAAAGTTTAATCTATCTCTATACCAAATTTTATACAAATCTGTTCAGGCGCTTGAGCGTGAAGAAGTAACAAACATACACACTCGCACACTTTAGCCTTTACAGCGTAAATGAGATGTGTGAAGAATAATATAATTCTTTTGTATACCTAGATATACTTGTGGCGCCACTATCGCCTCTCAGCCAATCACAACGCGCGGTCTACATCGCGCAAACAGAATAATTTCACTATTTAATATACTATATACTCACGAGAGGTCCATCTAAATCTTCAGTATTAACCAAAATCTTCTGGCCGTGTCCAGTGCTGGGCTGTCTCTGGATCACTTTGTGGTGCAGGTGAACCTCCACAGTGGGATGCTTCTTGGTGATATGCCTGAAATTAAATTGTTAAAAGCAACCATGAATCGTTACATCCCTCTTGTTTATTTAATCAGAAGGAAAACATATTCCACAATGAGCTTCGTCAACATTTTTACAATTATTTTTATTACTAGGTACTACTTAGTTACTAATGTGGCGCTGCGATCTAAAGTGGACCTTGGTTTCCGACACAAAGAGACGCTCCTCTCAGCTCTGAACCATCTCCTGTCACATGGAGCTGTTGCAGGTTCATAATTTTGAGTGGCACTTAACCAATTTGGTAAGTCAAGTTATTTAAATACTTATAAAAATATGTTTTGTTATATTGATACCTGATGAGTGAGCAGGTGGACTTGTTAGTGACGGACAGCTGCTGCGGGCAGTGCAGGCAGCGCACCTTGCTGGCGGCGTCCAGGGGACTGAAGTGCTGCCAGATGGGACTGCGCGGCATCGGCACTGGAGTGAAGACAATGTCATTAGGTTTTTGGGTAGGAAAATTGTTAAGAAAAGTACCTACTTTTCTACATATTTTAGGTACCTACCTAAACTTGTAGTTAAGTCAAATAATCAGACGTTAAAAAAAATTGTTTTTCCTCTAAGCCATGTTCTTAAACTCATGTGTCGGCTCCCGATTTATCTGATTTGGCAGAATGCAGGTTTTTACTCATATCGTATTTATAAAGTAATAAATAAATAAATAAATATTACAGGACATTATCACACAGCGTCAAAAAAAAGAAGCGTTAAAACGTCTCACAAAGTGTCTACTTACTTCATGAGTTTCCTCAATAACATCATCCTTACAATTAATTATTTTTTGTATAAATAAGAATCTAAGCAATTTGATCTATGTCACTGCAATCATCACAGAGCCACGCTATGAATCGAATCGAATCAAATACAATCTCGTGACGTCACAGGCTTATCAGTATTCAGCGGCGGAATTCACTCACACTAACGCAATCAACTCAGCGCAGTATAACTATTTATATACCATGTGGTAGATACTTACTTGAATCACGTCAAAATTATATCCAACACAACACAAAATACGCTTACTGCAAATTATTATACAGCAATCAATAACAATTGAGCTAGAAAGTAGTTAAAAGCGCAATGTAAACAAACGTGCGCTGTGTTATTGTCAATGACACACTGGCGCAGCGGCCAGCGCCGCCGGCCGCGTGCGAGAGGGCCCCGCGCCGGTCGAGGAGCGTCGGTCCCCCCCTCTTCCCCGCCCGCGCCGGGCCGTGGCGCACTGCGCCGCGCATTTATACCGTATCTGATGATTGAGTTGGTTGCAAGGATTTTTTATATCATCCCTCTCTTTCCCTCTGGATTGTTCTCTCTTTTGTTTAGTGAAATAGATTTTATACGAATAGAAACCTTATGTTCTTACAGTTAAAGTTTATTTTCTATAAATGGTAAATCGGGGGTGAGATCGGTCAAAAATGAAAGGCATATAGAGCAGGCTGTTGTCTTGCTTCAACAGCTTGCCAGTTTAAAAAATAATGTGTGATAAATGTCACTGTCAACTAAAGTTTTGAAATATTTAGCAATAAATAATATTATTTATTATAATTTTTACTCGACACAAAGAAATCTGAATTAATTTGTGAAATTAACACAAAATAAAATAAGTAACAAATTCATATTATATTATTTTTCACACAAGCAACATTAAATTATGATGACATTATATGACAAAAGGTGGCGGGAAAAAAATAATTTCATTTGTAACTAATTTAAATGTATTTTATTGTAAAAATAACAAAATGGTAAGAACTTGTAGTGTTCCGGGATGCAGAAGTGAATTTTATAGTGGCTGCAATATATCTTTCTACAGGTATGCTAAAGTTTAAGTAAGATTACATTATTGGGACTAAGGTGACCATATTTTCTCGTGCTTGAAATAATTTGTGCAATATGATATTTTTTCAGTTTACCTAAAAATGATAACATCAAAATAAAATGGCAAAAGAACTTAAATATAACACGTTACTCGTTTAGGTTAGTACATGAAACACAAGGAAAAGGATTATATTGGTGTACATAGTTTAAACCATCACATGATAGTGTAAAAAAATATAGGATATAGGCAACTACCTAAGTATATGCAATTCAAATATGAACTTGTAAATAAATATTGTATTTACTGCAAAATGTTTATGATTTTGATTACATTGCCTCCCTGTCAATTAAACGAATCGATACTATTATAAATTACAAACTAAAGTGCATTATTTGTAAGTAAGTTTGTTGGTGTTTGTTACTTAACGCGTCAATAGAGCTAGGGATCATCATGACTGGCAAGCTGCAGGTAAAATAGGACCCCAAAAGAGACTGTTCCAGATTTGGTAAGAAGATGAATTGGTATATCCTATTATATAATTTATTGTCACCCTAGTTAGAAAAAGACAACTGCCTGTCATACTTCGCCTCGCTCTGCTCATATTGGATCAGCAGTAATATTTCCCTATATATTACTTCCATGGTTGGTTGCTATTAATATTTTGGAAAAATATCTCTTTAATAATAAAACAACGCGTTACTTGTTTCGTACGTATACAATTTCTGCCATCAAATAAAAATGTTTTAGTTTGATGATGTAAGTAACATTATTTACACGTTACGTACTATTTTTAACCGACTCCAAAAACTGATTCTCAATATTCTTCTGTGGTTTTTTATATTTATTCATATTATATTTGGTTATAATTTAATACCATTTAAAGTATGCAGTGACAGCGATTCGAGAACATTGGACCAAACCAAAATTAGCCGGATTAATTTTTTTATTTTGGTGCAAAACTAACTACATATAACCTATTCAGCGTTTCTTCAGAACTAAATTAAAAAAGGTTATGGTCATAGACAAATATTGAACCAAATTGAGTTGCGTTCATCACGCCATCTAGTGGCAAGTAGTAATATTAGTTTGAAACCTGGACAATAGAGGGAGTAAATAACTAATTACTGCCCAATATTTTATCTGTGTGTATATTATATCTGTATCATCTGTATTTTTTTTCTTTGGCCGTAACTTTGTATTGTGCCAATTATCAAGTAATAATTATCATCTGCATTGATCACTCCCGAGACGTTGCCCTAGCAACAATGGTTTTGCTAATTTTCATTTTGATTATTATTACCTATTTATGCTAATGTATTTCAATGTTTTCTAGTTAATCTTTAATGATTATTTCTTTCTTTCGTTCTAATTAACATCTTTTATCTGTAAAATGGTAGTTAGTTTTTAATCATACCATGGGACTTATTTCATATAATAATGCTATGTAATTCAAGAAAAACAGGTTCTGGCTTTTTACAAATTCTTTCAATGGATAAACTACTGCTGCCGCGACGAATTCGATATATATTTCAGGACGAATTGCGATAACTATTGAAACTGCTTTAATTGAAAGCAGAAACTCATATACAAGCTTTACAAATACACGGAACTAAATTTTATTCGTCACGTTTTAGGTCTTGTCTAATTTGACACTTAGCGTTTAAATTTTAGACAGAAATTTCGTTAAATTATGCGCCGTCGAATAGTTTTTTGACGATTTCAACTAAATTGAATGACCATAAACAATTCAGTCGTCTCGATCTAATAATTGTTTATTCGTAAAAATAGTTTGTTAGTTCGAATGACAATACCAGTTTGACAGGGACTAAACCCATTTAGTGGTAATTTAGTCTAATCCGTTTTCCGCCGAATTAGCACCAATGGTGCTAATTCGGCGGAAAACGGATTATTATAATAATGCTATGTAATTCAAGAAAAACAGGTTCTGGCTTTTTACACATTCTTTCAATGGATAAACTACTGCTGCCACGACGAATTCGATATATCTTTCAGGACGACTTGCGATAACTATTGAAACTGCTGTAATTGAAAGCAGAAACTCATATACAAGCAATACAAATACACGGAACTAAATTTTATTCGTCACGTTTTAGGTCTTGTCTAATTTGACAATTAGCGATCAAATTTTAGACAGAAATTTCGTTAAATTATGCGCCGTCGAATAGCTTTTGACGTTTTCAACTGAATTGAATGACCATAAACAATTCAGTCGTCTCGATCTAAAAATAGTTTATTCGTAAAAATAGTTGGTTAGTTCGAATAACAAAACCAGTTTGACAGGGACTAAACCCATTTAGTGGTACTTAATTTAGTTTAATTGCGTGTGTCATCGAATTAGCACCAGTGTCTGTAGTTCGAATGATAATTTATAAATGTATCTATATATATATATTATACATACCTAGTTATTTATACATACCTAGTTACTTATACATACCTAGTTACTTATACATAATATGTATGTACACACATGCGGTGGGCTGTAACAAACGCAAACCGATCCCACATAAAAAGCCCATGTTTACTGTTCTGTCCAGTTTCTGGACATTAAAAATAATTTAGAGCCATAATTAAATCTAATACTTATATGTCTGTTTGTCTTAAAATCTTTCCTACAATAAAAAACAAATCATCAAGTAAGTCCATATATTGTGTCAGTCAAGCCCAGCCCTGGCAGTGGTGGAGACAGGCCCGCTCCGACGGGAAGTTGTTGGTGGCGGGCAGGTCCGGCACGGGCGGGCAGTGGGCAGACCAACGCACCTCGAAGCACGACCGCGTGTACCAGTTGAAGACGTATCTGAAAGGATATCAGCAGATTTAGTCAATTCAATTTCGACATATTTTTATTGCGAGGTAACATATAATAGATAACATAAATAAATAAATAAAGCTATTTTAAAGTCAAAGTCAAAGCATTTATTTGCAGAGTACCTACAGGTAAAGAAGATGGTACATTTCATTATATAAGAACACCATACTCAAGCCACAAGGTATTATTCATTTATTTCCCAACTTAAGTAACATTCAAGAGTTATTGGTGCTAGATATAGATAACATTTTTGTCCTAGCAGTTATAAAATAACATATTCAAATCGTTTATCAACAATAATGTGGTATAAAACTTTCATCATGTTAATTAGAAATCAGTAAACACATAACTTACTAACGTAACAAAGTAGAAGTAGATTTAGTAAGCGTATATATATATTTATTATAAAACGTGAAAATTAATAAACACACATACCTAAACTTACCAAATCTACCCTGGCTCTTCGAACTGGGGCCGCACACTTGATCCTCTCTCTCCTTGTCCTGACTTCTTTCTTTAGAAGTGACAGTGTCTCGGTCCACCATGGCACAGTAATTGTGTCAATGTTGTTCTTTTTCGGTATTGAATGTGTACATGCTTGTGTGATTGTGTGTGTGTATATCTTGATGAGTTGATCTATTTGCTCTGTGCTATTCGTAGACTCTACATCCGTGAGCTGGAGGTTGTTGTCCGATTTTAATTGGGCTAGTTTCTCATGAAACTGTACCCAATTGGCCTTCCTCGTGTTGTAGAGTCTCGTCGTACGTGCAATTTGTGTACCTCGTGATTTGTGTAACTGTATGTTGAATACTATGCCATTGTGGTCCGAGCTCGTCATGCCCTCCTCGACATTCCAGCCTTCCACCAGACTCAGCATGTCTTCGGAGCAGAACGTGACGTCTACGTGGCTTTGGTACCTGATGCCTCCTCGTATAGTGTCAAAAGTCGGGGCAGAGTGAGGATCATTCAAAATATGCAATCTCAGCTCGTCAAGCGTTGACAGCAGCTCTTCACCTCTGGAGTTTGTGTGTGAGCTGCCCCACCATGTGCTCCATGCATTGGCGTCTCCTCCGATAACCACCTTCCTGGATCCTAATTTTTGGATGATCTGCGATATCCGATTCAGGTACGGCCCTAAGGGTTGGCTGCCATCTAGGTAGATGGACACTAGAGTGATTTTCCAGGCCACGGTTCGAATCTCTACCACTGCGATATCGTTGGTGGAGAGTTGCGGGTGTGGGATAACGTCTAGCGTAGGGTCAGTGACTGCTATGGCTGCCCTCACAAACCCCTCTCCCAATTCCGTGCTCTGATAAATCCTCGTTCCTGTGTATGTTTTCATTTTCCTGATTGCTCCAATATAGGGTTCCTGGATGAGAACCACCGCCGCCTTTTGTTTCTTGGCTTCAAGAAGGATCTCGTTCGTTGCTAGTATTTTTTTACGGAGGTTGGCTTGTATGACCTTATATAGGAAGCCCTCAGCAATACGCCACGGTGGATCTCGCAAGTGAGTCCCACTTGCGCCTCACCGGGCATTCATTGCTGAAGGCATTGTGGTCATTTTTTGCAATCTTTGCCTTTGTACAGTTTACACAGGTTGGGGGCACCTGGCTGAGGAACTCTGGGCAGTCCAATTTCATGTGCGTCCCACCGCAATGGCTGCACAGGTCGACCGCATCTTGACAGAATCTCTTTCCGTGTCCAAACCCTAGGCAGCGCGAGCATTGAACTAGGGGGGACTGGTCAGCGACTCGGATCCGCTGTAGGTCGATGTGCACGTACCCTGCGTTCATGAGACTCTGCCATATCTGCGGCGATACCCTTACTACAATGTGGGAGGTGAGAGGGTTCCTTGCCCTGCGTCTGTACCGTATTTCGATACGGTCACTCTCTCCTCCCACATCTCGCACTATATTTCGGTTCTGTGTTCGGATCGCTTTCAGCACATCTTCATCAGTGTTGCTATTGAGCACCCCATACAAGATCACGAGCGGGTCCTTATTTTTAACATCTTCATAGCTCAGCTGTGTTTCTCTTTCTGTTATCTTAGCTTTCACCTTTTTTAATTCTTCTTCACTCCTGCATCCAACTATTATTTTCCGATCCTTTGCTCTACGTATTTTGTCTATCTTTGCTCCTTCTTCTTTCGCGTTCACTACTTTCCTTAGTTTCTCGTAGATTTGGTCCCCAGTCTCTTGTTCATCTGTGGATGCCACTATGATTGTGTGCATGGCTGAATTCTCAGTAGCACGTCGCGTAGGAGTGCCGGCCGTCACACTAGCATAGGTGCCTCTACTGGCGCAACACTCTTCAGCTGGTCGCTGTCTATTTAGTGTTTCTTTTAACTTCTCCATTTCCGCCATGTTCTCCTCTAGCATCTTTGTGTGCTGCTCTATTTTTTGTTCTAGCTGTTTACTGTACTTATCCTTTTGTTTTGGCTCCTCTATGTCTCTTTTCTCCAGCGCTCGGTTTTCTTCGCCTTCCTTTACGAGGTTGTAAAGTCTGTCTGCTGCCTCTATAACCTCATTCTTTATTTCTGTTTTGAGACGGCTGTTTCGTAGGTGAAGTTTTGCCTTTAAAAGACAAGCCTTCGCCTCCAACGTCCTAGTCGCGTACTTCGATGTCTCAGTATCAGTCGTCGGTGTGGCCGCCCTGATCTTCCGAGGGCTTGCCTTGGGCGCTGGAGGAGTCGAGGGTTTTTTCCCCTGCGGCACTCCCGCGAGCTGACTGGCGCTAGTAGACGGGGGCGGCGACAACGAGGTCCGTGCTTCGATCAGTCCTATTTTGCGGCGAACTTTGCTCGCTGCTGCGTCTCTGCTGGTGGAGGGGCTAGTCCTTTCTGTCAATAAGCTTTCAGCTTGAGTTTGAGGTGGCGCGTTTGTGTCCTTCGCCGCGGGCTCAGGTGCAGGCGCGGCGCCGCGCACTGGAGTCCTATATCCAAATACCATGTTGGGATGGAGTTGGGGAGGGATTTGTCAATATAATTTCGACGTGTAAATGGCGTCTTATCACTTATATCTAAAGAAAATTATTGTTAATAACAACACAAACAAGCGCTTACCTAGAGAAGAAGCTGGAGTACGAGCAAGAGGTGAGCAGAGCCATGACACAGTCCTGGAAGGACTTCTGTGGAAGACAGGATCGAGAGACCGTCTGGGACGGAATCTACAGGGTAATTGGTCGTACCAGGAGCAGAGAGGAAGACTTACCACTCAGGGATGGGAGCACAGTGTTAGACGCTAAAGGTTCTGCAAGGCTTCTGGCTGAGATCTTCTATCCGGAAGACCTAGAATCTGGCGACAACACCGAGCATCAAAACATCAGGGTACATGCTGAATTGGTGAACAGTGGAGAGCAAGGTGGTCCCTGCGACCCACCGTTTACGCATACCGAACTGATGACCGCATGCCACTCCTTCAACCCCAAGAAAGCGCCCGGATCCGATGGCTTCACCGTGGACATATGCCGAGAGACAATTAAGCATGATCCGGAATGGTTCCTGGCATGCTTAAACAAGTGTCTGGAATACGGCCATTTCCCCGAGGCATGGAAAGAAGCCACCGTGATCGCGCTGAGAAAACCTGGCAAAGACACCTACACTGCAGCTAAATCCTACAGGCCTATCGGACTTCTCCCAGTTCTGGGAAAAATCTTCGAGAAGATGCTGATCACCCGGATTAAGTTTCACCTGCTACCTAGGATGAGTACTCACCAGTACGGCTTCATGCCCCAGCGCAGCACCGAAGACTCCCTCCATGCCCTGGTCAGACACATTTACGACCAGCTTGACAACAAGCAAATCGTGACTGTTGTCTCACTAGATATCGAGGGAGCATTCGACAGCGCTTGGTGGCCAGCCATTAGAGTCAGACTGGCTGAGGAAGAGTGTCCAATAAACTTAAGAAGGGTGGTTGACAGCTACCTTCGAAATCGAAGAGTAAAAGTTCGATACTTAGGAGAGGAGTACGAAAAAAGTACGACCAAAGGCTGCGTGCAGGGGTCTGTCGGAGGTCCTATCCTGTGGAACCTGCTGCTGGATCCACTCCTCAAGACCCTGGAGAACAATGGAGACTATGCCCAGGGATTCGCCGATGACGTCACAATCGTGTTCAGCTCTGGAACAGCACTTGAAACAGAGAGAAAAGCAAATGCCACCCTCGAACTTGTTCGGGCGTGGGGAGTCCGGAACAAACTAAAATTCGCGCCACACAAAACAAAGGGTATGGTCATCACGCGCAAATTAAAGTACGACATCCCACGCCTGAGGATGGATGGGGTTGACATAGCCATGTGCAAAGAAATTAAGATGCTGGGATTGACAATAGATAGTAAGCTGACCTTTAATTCGCACGTCACGAATGTCTGCCGGAGAGCATTGTCCCTCTACAGACAGCTCTCACGAGCGGCAAAAGTGAGCTGGGGCCTTCAGCCTGAAATAATACGGACAATTTATACAGCCGTCGTGGAGCCCACAATCTTATATGCGGCAAGTGCTTGGGCACCAGCAGCAAGTAAGCTAAGAACGAGAAAGGAGCTTAACTCTGTGCAGCGGGGCTTTGCCCTGAAAATAATAAAAGGGTACAAAACCGTGTCACAAAACTCGGCCCTATTGCTGGCAGGACTACTTCCGCTGGATATAAGAATCCAAGAAGCAGCCCAGCTTTATGCAACAAAGAAGGGCTACTCCTACGAAGCAATAGGAGACCGAGAAATAGAGAGACCAATGCCATTTGTAGCCAACCCACACCCAGCGCAGCAGACCCGACTTGAGTTCACCTGCGTGGAGAACGGAGCAGATCTCGAACAGCACCTCGACAATGACCTGAATATTTACACAGATGGAAGTAGAATCCAAGGAAAAGTCGGGGCAGCACTCTCTATCTGGAAAGAAGGAACAGAAATAGGCACCAAAAAGCTAAAGCTAGACGAGAGGTGCACGGTCTTCCAAGCGGAGCTACTAGCGCTAGTGGAAGCTACAAATGAGGCGCTGAAGAGGAAAGTGAGCCGGTACGGCATTTTTTGCGACTCCCGCTCCGCGTTGGAGACGGTAGCCAATCCATCATCTCTCCATCCTCTCGCAATGAAAACCAAAAATAATATCGCGGAGCTTAAAAGCCAGGGCAAAATATTGAAACTATTTTGGGTAAAAGCTCACGTGGGGATGGAGGGAAATGAGAGGGCTGATGAACTCGCGAAGGATGCGGCGCTGCGCCTCAGAGTAAGGCCCAAATACGACAGCTGCCCAGTGTCATATGCCAAGAGAGCTATCCGGACAGAGTCAATAGAGAAGTGGAACTCACGGTATCTTGCTGCTCCACAAGGCTCCACTACAAAGGTATTCTTTCCAGATGCAATAAAGGCGTACACAATCGTTAGGAAAATTAAATTGGATGGAAAATTAACCCAAATGCTAACGGGGCACGGCGGATTCTCCTTCTACTTACATCGGTTCAAGTGCAAGGAGAGTCCGTCATGCATCTGTGATCCCGATGCTCAAGAAAGTGCTCTGCATGTTATCACTGAATGCCCAGTCTTCGGTAGGCTAAGATTCGATACTGAAATGGAACTAGATGAAGATATTAAAATAGACAATATATGTAACATAATAAATGATGAATACAAAAGACCTAAATTTCTAGAATATTGTAAAAAAGTAGTTATAATTGTAAGTAATAGAAATAAGTAAACAACGGAACAACACTTCTGTATAATTAAGTTTATATTAGAAAGTGTCCAAAACAAAGTTAATCAGAAATTTAAAGGAAAATGTAAATAGTCGATAAATTAAATTAAACAAGTAGGTTGTAAGAAAAATTGTAAAGTAGTTAGTAAGAAAGCGTAGATTAGGTTCCCCCATAAACAACCTGGGGAGTTAGATGTATACACACAATAAAAAAAAAAAAAAAAAAAAAAAAAACTTACCAAATCTGTAACATTTCTTATTTGTGATTTTGTAAAGTTGATACAACTAAAGTAAGTGTAGTGTATACGCGTGTTGTTTCCTTCATCATGCTCAAACATCTGAACTGTTTCAAATGAAGACATCGAGCTTAGTCAGGTTCTTGAACGCAACCTTTGAGATGAATTTTCTATTTGAAGGTATTTCGGGCGCTACTAATTTAACATGCGTCAGGAGAAGTGTAATAAAATTAATTATAATATTTTTATAATATTATTACTGTTTTTATGTTGTTAACAGATATAAAAGCTTTTTATTTATTTTATATACGAAGCGTATGGCGTAGTCACGTGGCTTGTACATACAGGAAATCTTACAAATTAAGAAGACTGATGCCCTTTAAAATGTGTTGAAATCAAGTACTAGTTAAAATTCTTTGATTATGTACTAATCAAAGTTGTAATTGTGGCGTAGAGTGTATACTTAAGACATAAGAGTACATACCTAATTTGATGAGGCCATCGGTCTCGCACTCTGTACTCAATCAAACAGTGTTTTTCTTTAGGGAATATCTGGCACTTATTAGGACTCACTGAAAAAAAACATGAACTGTGTTTATTACATAAGTACAAAGTATGTAAGATATGAAAATATGTAGATTTATATAATTTATAATTTAATGAATTACTTTCAACAACTGGTTTCTTATTAAATTAAATTGTTTTTAGAACGAATAAATGACACGATTAATTGATATGATACACGTATTTAATTATAGTTTGACACGAAATTCTGCATATTCTAAAGATTCATGGGATAAATCAAGAAAATTAAAGAACAAAATATAAACAAACTTACACTGTACAGTTAGACACACAGATATCGTTAACATATAGATAACAATCCAGAATCTTGACATGTTGAATTCTCGGTAAAGGGTCAAGTACCTACAGATAAGCGATTGATAATATAATAATGCTTTTAATTAAGATTTATTAATCGTATCGCTTTGTTTACTGGTCGCCCACTAAATGTCAACTGAGTTGCAGATACAAGTATGAATTCCATTCATTGTCTTTGTTTATGACACATGATGACTTGTAAAAAATAAGGTATGTTATCTTATACGTGGCTTCGCGTCAAGGTTTTTTCTCACTGGGATTACTTAGTAGTTTAGTAAGAGAAGCATCATAGTAGCAGCATGCAGACACTGTGTTTTTCTCACTGGGATTACTTAGTAGTTTAGTGAGAGAAGCATCATAGTAGCAGCATGCAGGCACTGTGTTTTTCTCACTGGGATTACTTAGTAGTTTAGTGAGAGAAGCATCATAGTAGCAGCATGCAGGCACTGTGTTTTTCTCACTGGGCTTACTTAGTAGTTTAGTGAGAGAAGCATCATAGTAGCAGCATGCAGGCACTGTGTTTTTCTCATTGGGATTACTTAGTAGTTTAGTGAGAGAAGCATCATAGTAGCAGCATGCAGGCACTGTGTTTTTCTCACTGGGATTACTTAGTAGTTTAGTGAGAGAAGCATCATAGTAGCAGCATGCAGGCACTGTGTTTTTCTCACTGGGATTACTTAGTAGTTTAGTGAGAGAAGCATCATAGTAGCAGCATGCAGGCACTGTGTTTTTCTCACTGGGATTACTTAGTAGTTTAGTGAGAGAAGCATCATAGTAGCAGCATGCAGGCACTGTGTTTTTCTCACTGGGATTACTTAGTAGTTTAGTGAGAGAAGCATCATAGTAGCAGCATGCAGGCACTGTGTTTTTCTCACTGGGATTACTTAGTAGTTTAGTGAGAGAAGCATCATAGTAGCAGCATGCAGGCACTGTGTTTTTCTCACTGGGATAACTTAGTAGTTTAGTGAGAGAAGCATCATAGTAGCAGCATGCAGGCACTGTGTTTTTCTCACTGGGATTACTCAGTAGTTTAGTGAGAGAAGCATCATAGTAGCAGCATGCAGGCACTGTGTTTTTCTCACTGGGATTACTCAGTAGTTTAGTGAGAGAAGCATCATAGTAGCAGCATGCAGGCACTGTGTTTTTCTCACTGGGATTACTCAGTAGTTTAGTGAGAGAAGCATCATAGTAGCAGCATGCAGGCACTGTGTTTTTCTCACTGGGATTACTTAGTAGTTTAGTGAGAGAAGCATCATAGTAGCAGCATGCAGGCACTGTGTTTTTCTCACTGGGATAACTTAGTAGTTTAGTGAGAGAAGCATCATAGTAGCAGCATGCAGGCACTGTGTTTTTCTCACTGGGATTACTCAGTAGTTTAGTGAGAGAAGCATCATAGTAGCAGCATGCAGGCACTGTGTTTTTGTTTTAATTTGATATAGAAGATATACCGAATTTGAGACTATTTGTTTTATATTTTTGCTTAAGTCCCTGCAACAGCTTTAATGATTTGAGATTTGGTAAGGAGATAGATAAGATCGATGAAATTAGGTAGGATAATTAATTTGTATCCGCTATTTGAAGTGTTAATTTTCGTTAAAATTTACCTAAGTATTCAACAAAAACGTAGAAAGAAAAAGAAGTAATTTTGGATAATCGGTGAATGTATTTCGTCGTGTCCAACATGGGTTGACGTTTTAGTAACACAGTAGGTCTATGATGGACTAGCTGGTGCGCGAGACTTCGCCCGCGTGGAATAGTTATTACCATAAAAACGGTTCTAGTGAGTTAATCTTAAAAAATAGACATATACTGTCCCGGATATTTTATTAGATCATTTTAAGAGGAATAATTCTTTTATACATATTTTTTTGATATCTTGAACCGTTTTCGCAGCGCACGCAACGGAAGCCCTCATAGATGAATAATTTTTCCCGTTTTTTCCACATTTTCCATTGTTTCTTCGCTCCTATTAGTTGCAGCGTGATGTTATATAGCCTAAAGCCTTCCTCGATAAATGGTCTATTCAACACAAAAAGAATTTTTCAATTCGCACCAGTAGTTCCTGAGATTAGCGCGTTCAAACAAACAAACATACAAACAAACAAACAAACTCTTCAGCTTTATAATATTATATTAGTATAGATTTAAATCCCTTAGGTCCTATTTATACACCAGACGCAAATTTTAATACTCTGTTCCAAAAGGTACCCAAGTCGCACAAAAAACAACTTATTGCAAATATTGTAATGGTCTATGAACATTTTTTTTTGCAATTACATAGCCGTATTAGTGTGGTAACTAATAGGTCGTATGAGTGTGGTAACGTGCTATAATCTGGTGTCGAACACATTCCAACCCTTAAACTCTGCCATTACATTACTCGTACAGTTAACGTGTTTTTCAAGTAACGGATGCAACTGTTTATCTTTTTTGCGACGATCCATTAAATAATTGACCACACTAGCAAATGCTTAATATTGGTAATCAGTCAACGACAAATGCTGCCGTTTGCACTACAGATGCTTTAGGTACCTAATGGTATTATACTTCCAAACTTACAATTTTTCCCTGCAAATGCAACCATTCATTATTAGAAGGCTAAGTGCTTGCCATTATTGTAAAGTGGCAAGTCAGCTTCGATCGCAAACTACACTCGATGATTGAAACCAGATGTTGCACTTTCAACCTCATTCAAACTTCACAACGTTGACACAAAGTAGTCGTGGACTGGTAAGTGGAACATATTCAAATTCATGAATTGATTAATGAGTATCAATTCATTTAGGTAATATTTATTGAAACTCAAAGCACTTAGATTTCATGTGTTTATCAAAATAATAGTAATTTTGCCACATTGAATAGGGTGTACACACTTAATAAACATCGATTAATACGAGTAAACGGTACATTATTTGAAACAGTTTGTTATCATTGGTTCGGGAGCTCGTTTATTTATTTCCTACAACATATTCCAAGTGAATTGATTTATTTTACAGTTGCAAAACCCGGACGGAAGCTACATACAGCATCTCTCGTAAATGTAAGGCCAATGATGGCTCATTTGTTTTTTTTTTTTTGAGGTTTGAAGATTGGCAAAGTTTTGTCATAACTACTGACACTATTTCAATACTGATACTATGTCGACACTTCACAAGTTCAAGTATAAACTTTAAATTGGAAAGCGAACTCAGCGCCCTTAGTTTGGAGTTAAATTGGTCCGCCCTTAAGTGGAGTTTGAAGTTTGAAGAGTTGTTCGCCTTGCTTGCAATGAGGGTTTGTCTTTTTGAGTTGTTTTAACAGGATATCCCGAATTGAACGGGAGTTACGAGATTTCTAATCTATATTGAGAAAGATATATGTACTTATAAAATTTATATGAATTGCTGGTTAGTTAAGTAGTAGCTTTGAAAACGTTTTGACGTGTGAAAATTTGTTTAATTAACTACAATAATTGTATCATTTAATAAGATGTAGGTTGGTATTTTAATCATAAGGTTATCTTCCGGAATACGTATCGTTGAGGTTGACATGTAGGTATGCTATCTAAACATTTTGTATAAGTTTACTCATCGTGATAATGTACATAGGTAGCAGAGGTGACATTCCATACTATCGTGTCTCACATCTGAAGTTCTATCAGAAGGAGGTCAGTAATAACAATAACATGTTATTCTTCTTTTATTGCAGATTTCTTACCTTTGTTATCAAGTCATTACTCTGTCATATAACTCATCCAAAAAAAGTGCTCCCCGTGACAGTATGACACTGCCGTGACCAGGATTCGAACCTGGGTTACTACGGCCACAACGTAGGGTCCTAACCACTAGACGATCACGGCTGTCGGAGCTGGTGAATGTACCTCTGAATTCAAAGACTGCTTGATGACGAAAATATAATACTAATTGATTAAAAATATTTTCAGTTAAATGATCATGTTTCGAAGTAAGTGGTTATTTAATTTGGTAGGTTGTAAAAGAAACTGGAGCACTTTCTTGCAAAACTGATGATAAAGTGGCGTGTAATTGAAGTTGAAATTAAAGACCGTGCTCAGTTTTCATCAAGACAGTCGTGCGAGCAAGTTACTAGACACAGCTGGACTTTGTTTTTTTGTATGTTTTGGTGAGAGTAACTATGTATAACAAAGAGTAGAAATTACCAATTACAAAACATAAGTATTTAATACAATTTAAGCCAAGCTTATGAAATTATCGTATTTATTATAATGACTGTCACAGCTTAACATACTTATAACAACACAATAGCTTCACTAAAACAAAAGTTTATGTGGTTGTTTCCACTTTATACTTCTTCTTATCGAATGTGAGTGGCCTATCATGTAATTGAGTCTTCGTAAGTAGCCCTTTACTAATGAATGGATATCCCAGGACATCACTAGAATTTATGCAAACTACAAATAAAATAGTTTACGTTCAGACCGTTCAATATATAAATATATTCATATTTTAGCTGTACATTTTTCATACAACAAAAGGTTATCAAGTTTCATCAAATGAAAATAAACAGGCCTAAATAAAGTCTGAGAAAACGATCCTTATATCTAAGGTTGCATCAGTCGAAGCTATTTAGATAATTGTACTAGAATGAAATGCGAAATTGCTTGGAGAAATTGAATTGTTATCTGGCTGCTTAGCATGGCGACCGTGAATCATTGTATGTTTCTTATCATAAATCAGTTTTATTGCTGAACGAAACTCTATGATACTAGCATGATAATTAAAATTTAAGGGCATTTTATAACTCAAAAAGTGTTCACGTCTGTAGTGGTTCTTTGTCGTAAAAACGCAATTTTTATTTGATAATAAATAAATAATTAAATATTTATTTTAACTTGTATTTTTTACGGGTGAAAGGATTAGATTACACCTATTTACTATGATTATAATGTGCTACTATTGGTTTATAATAAGCTACATTTGCTAATCGCTGAAAATACATCGAGTAATCACTAGTGTACCAAAGGTATGTGTAGCATGAAAATTAACATTTCGGTTTTATTGTAATTTTATTTAAAGACGTATAAAGTAGCCTTCAAATAAAAGTAGGCATACTTATCCTCTAGTTTAGGATATGTCATTAAGCATTCGTTTATTTTCTGATTAACTTTATGCTCATCTTATGCATCGTAAACTTAATGAAAACCCTTCAAAAAACTTTAATTAACTTAATAAAAAATATGTTTTATATATTCTTACTAGCAGAGTACATACGCAGCTATATAACTTGTACCTATTTAATTAACTATACTTGTATCTCGTTTAAGATCATAAATAGCAAACGTCACAAAATATTTACATTGAGATTATGAAATGATAGCTTACAATATAAGGATATGACTTATGTTCTGCTACTTCAGTGTGTATATAATTCATTTCTTAATAAATGTAATTGGTTGTTACCATTTTAATTAAGTAAATAAATAAATAAATATGTATAAATAAAAAAGTTGTTACTGATACCCATTTTATTTGACTTTTTACTCTTTTTTTATACTAGTCCGCTCATTTTGATAGGAATGAGTGATAAAAGAGTAAATTAATTTTTAAAAAATCTGCTCCCCCGTGACAGTGTATGACACTGCCGTGACCAGGATTCGAACCTGGGTTACTACGGCCACAACGTAGGGTCCTAACCACTAGACGATCACGGCTGTCGGAGCTGGTGAGTGCAGCTACCAAATATACCGTGTACTTCCACAAACTGGAGCACTTTCACTGCTATATTGGCAGTGGCTTGCGCAAGAGTTGCTACCGCGAATTATTGCAGTGGTTGTAGTAAGCAATTCTTGTTTAGTTGTTGTTGTTATACAATGTAATATGAATAAGATACCTACATAAGAATTAATATTTTGATGACTACCTTTCAGAAATAGATTTAGAGATTTCTCGATAACTAATTGACCGGGACATGGCGTTCTTATCTCGCCATTATTCATATTAAATTTTCACAATTTATATTCTGTTTTGATTGGATTATTCTTTTTGTTCATTAAACTACTTGATGAATTACTTTTTTCGATTGTTCCTCATTTGTGGCATATAAAGCTGAATAATTCGCTGTAAAGTTAAATTATGAAACAGCTCTATCAATACTGCAATATAATTAAAATGATTATGCAGCTATATAAACATTTTATGTAGAAGCCTGCATATTGATGCAAGCATGCATGTGGACATATCTACTACGTATCTATCTACTGCTAGATCTACGTAGCATTGTAGCCAGGACGATCGTAGCGCTACGCCGTAGCGGGATGTTAACGCATGTAGAGCAAACTAAATGTAGACGTTACACAACCTTGCAATACTATTAGCTTTATGAATCACCCTTCGTGGAGCTTTCTTCTAAAAATATAAAAAGTTATGCTCCTCCGTGACAGTGTGTGACACTGCCGTGACCAGGATTCGAACCTGGGTTACTACGGCCACAACGTAGGGTCCTAACCACTAGACGATCACGGCTGTCGGAGCTGGTGAGTGGTCAACCAAAATGTTAAAAGCCTCTCAGACAAATTGTCGAAATAAGAGCACTTTCACAATTTGAACGGTTCAGCGGGCACGCTGTAAAAACTGTATAAAATTTAGTGAGTATAAAAGAGTCACGCCATTCTTTTCTGAGATAACTTTCATGGTTTACGACTATTATGCTGCTAAGTAATTTCACTGTATTACAATTTTTTTAATTTATTTGACTACCTGTTACCTGAGTCCGATTTCGTTCTTATTACAAGAAAGTATTTAAATCACAATTATCTTATATAAGTTACTATAAATAACAGATAAATTATACCTTTAACAACATAAGTACAATATAGAACACTTCAACCAAACATAACTGGTTTGATAAAAACAAACGCTTGCATTTTATAATAGTGGCATATTGCTGAGTCAATATAATTTCATAACAAAGCTATTAAGTAGTTATAAATCATGGATTTATATTGTACCAGTATTTACGATGTGTTAAATATTCATCAGTTTAATATTTATTCTGCTAACCGACCACCATTTGTGTCCATTTTGAAACAGCGGCCATGTCACGTCCCACAAATCCGGTTTTATAACTTTTCAAAGCTGAAACTTTTATCAGCTTAGGCTAGTTGGCGACACTTCTAACAAACATACACTGTTAAATTAAAACATCCAAATTAAATATGAACACGAGATTACCGATATAATTATATTCAAAGTTGAAGTTTTTGTATTTCTCATGTGATATTTTGTTATTAATACTAATCTCATATCATCATCTTCTACAGCCAGTTTTGTCCCACTGTTGGGTATAGGCCTCTCTCATAGTATGCCATTGGCTTCGATCTAGCCAACCTCATCCAGGTTTGACCCGAGACAGATGTTATGTCGTCGACCCATCTTGCAGCGGGTCGCCCGACGTTACGGTGACCAGTCCTTGGCCAACACTGAGTCACTGCCTTACTCCACCTGTCATCTTCTCGTCTAGCCAAGTGTCCCGCCCAACTCCATTTAGGGTGTATGTATAAGGGTTTATAGGAATTAATAATTATGTGTTAGCCTCCTGTCGTAAGCTGCAGAATTTGGATCTGGAGTCAGTCGTCATGTGATGCCAACAAAAAGAAAAAGGGGTATCCACATCTCAGTTCTTTCATAGGTTGGATGATTTTAGTTACCTACTACTATACGGTTATAGTCTGTACTATCGTCGCCTGAGCGTCATTTGAAAATTTCAACGAGTTTTGAGGCAGTATGAAACATTTTTAGTACACCACTCTTTAACATACATTAAAAATTTCTTATAAAACATATTAAACAAAATGCTTATACTAGTATGTACTACTACTTAATTATATTACATGAAAGCATGTACAGTATTTTGCATCTATGATATAGATAACTCACGTTCTATAAACCATGTCTTCGTTACAATGATATATTTTCACAATTCCTTCCGCAGTCTTCCATGCGTCAATCTGTCCACAACAGTATAACTTCATTCCCTGCGGCCTTCTACGTCATTGGAAATACTCAATAGTAACATGTGACAAGGCTATCTTTCTACTGCAATCTATCGTAAGAAAAACGGAAACGACTGATAATTTTAGAAATGTTGTCTGTTAATATGTTTATTTAAACGCGCATCCCGTAGTCATCATAAATTATGGTAGGTATGTAGGTAGTATGAGGACCTGAAAGTGACCAAATTTACTTTTTGTTCCGATTAATGTGAGTGAAGCAGCGGGCGTCCACTAGTTTTATATATTTCTATGCAGCTTCAGGTATATCTCTCCCTATTCGCTGTCAAGAGAAAAGACAATTTGAATGACTAGCTCTCGGATGGATGAAAGGCTTTTAGTTCGGTTACGTTTTTATTTGAAGTAGGATCTCGAGGGATAAGCATGTTTTGCGTGGGTTAGGTACTTATTGAATCACAGATTATTTTGTCCTTTTTTAACGTACCTATCTACTATTAATGCTCAAAAAAAGTTACAAAAAATATGCTCCACCGTGACAGTGTGTGACACTGCCGTGACCAGGATTCGAACCTGGGTTACTACGGCCACAACGTAGGGTCCTAACCACTAGACGATCACGGCTGTCGGAGCTGGTGAATGTTGGAGCAAAAATATCGATCGATATTCAGTTACTTTCACAATCATTTCGCGGATCACTGCGCCGGCGCATATTACAAATAAACAATTACCTACAGAATATGCTCACTGAATTAAAGTCTTGATAACTGAGTCTTGTAGCGCCCATCTTTTAATTGATTTTGTGTTACCGTTGTTTATTTTAGCCCTGTTTCCAACTTATGGGATCGGCTCCCGATCTGCCTGTTTTGACAGATATCAGATTTTTACACAAAGCGACTGTTATCTTGTTACTGTTAATAAGTTGAAATATTCATTATCGCAATTGAAAAGTCCTATCACGATTCTGAAGAGAAAACTTTCAACTTTGGCGCAAAGTAATAAGTTTCAAAGGTTTAACAAACGTGATAGGTGTGTAAATTATTTACTCTCAATTAAAAAGGTGTTATTTACACAATACAATATACCAGACGTTTTTGCAGTAACAAATTGATTAGTTAATTATTTACTCTTACCTTAGAAAGCTTTGTTTATATCATTTACGTTTGTAAGTAAAAACTTCTAGGCAATTAAAATAAAGGCGCTGACCAGATTTAAAAAAAACATTTGATTGGATAACGTAACGAGAAAGGTCAGATTTTTACGTTTTTGAAATTTGGTGATGAAGACCTATCTTAATAATTATGACAACCAAGAATTAGCACGTGTTTTAGATAAAATACACCTCCGAAACTTTACCCTTGACATTTTCACCAACCCGTGGTTTCAACGCCAGCTTTTTCCCGGTAAGTAAAGAAAAGTGGCAGCATTTTGCATGATTATGTTCTCATCTCTAAGTTTACGTCGACCCTTCTCAGGGCTTCCTTCAAGCGGCACGACTTCACAACCCTCGTTATTTTATGGCTTATTTCGAACTTAAATTTTAACTTTGTTGTGAAAATTACCGCCCCAAAGGTAATTTGTTTTTCTTTGCGGACAGCACGATTAGGCCGGGCTTGGAAGGAGTTGAGTTAAATTAGCAGAACTGATAATGTTTATGTATAAATCCATCAAAGCGTTTTCAGAGTTTACGAAATGTTATTCCTGTAATATTGTGCCTATTATTGAATTTGAGTTAACACTTACACAGTGTAAATATCACAAACGAATTTTGAAGTGCTTTGTTAGTGACCGAATTAAAGGACATTCATATAGTATACGGAAGTTCATTTATGTATATTCGGATGACCAAGTCGTAAATAAATATTGACGATAATTAAGACTACAGCTTGGAAACAACGCAAATACGCAGTTAAAAAAAATAGGATGGTACCGTAATACAGTCATTTTCTTATAGCCAATATGACATAACTGCATACAAGTAGTTTTAGCTATTATAGATGTTCTTCAGTATGTTATAACTGCATTATTTATTCAGCATATTGTAGGTAATGCAAGCAATCTAAATGCATTGGCTACAGGCTACACACACGTAGCTATGTATATGTAATTACAGGCAGCGACTAGCGACAGGCTAGCCGGAGGCAGTGTGGGGCTCTCAGTACAACGTACTGGTCAAAGACACGGTCATTTCCTAGGATTGTATTCTGTTTGAAGATTTGGAAATATTACTGAAGCAAAGCATACTTGCCCGTTATATAATAATGGGCAGGATTTTCTAACTCAAAACAATTTCGCTAGTAAAAATCAGGCTTTAACCCTTATTAAAATAAAGGTAGAATGCATACCACTTGATTTTTTTTTTAAAAAAAGGACTTTTTTTTCACCGAATTTAATCGAATTGAATAGCAAGTAAAACGTTGTGTTTTTTTTATCCAACTACTGGCAACATTTCACTAATAAACGTCCCCCGTCCTTATAAGTCAATGTCAAAGAGGGCAAGTCGGCAGTTTGGCGAAAAAAATTTGAAATTTGTGCGTCGCTCCCACAAAAAATTGAGTTTTGTTCTACGTAAAATCTGGTAAGTGGTTTGCGTCCAGATTTATAAACTAGGCTATATTGTTGTTGTTTTGCATCCATTTGGTTGAAAATTCTGGTAATCTATGCATGGTTTTCGATCATGTGAAGTTATAGGTGATTGTGGTAAATTATCTACCATTGTTCATTCGTGCCTAACTGTTATTGGATTTACTAATATAGAAAACGGTTTGTATTTTTGGGTTGTGAATGGTGCATAATTTTCTTTACTAATATAAAAACTATATGTTTTATTGGTCCACTTTTATATAAGTATAATTAATAAAAGTCTTACATAGAAAACGACTATTTTTATTTACCTACTAAGATAGACCATAAAACCATTAGACTCCTTCTATGTCGAATGCTTTAGAAGAAATATAATGTATTGAACAAAAGAAATGTGAATATGTATATGTTTTTTATATTACCTAAATTAGACAAGCAAACCCAGAGAAAACAACTAGTACAGATTTTTTTCAAACCGGATTGGATAATGGTAACTATTTTACCACAATCGTAAAATTTTACAAGTCGGTAATGGATAATGGTAGGTTATTTACCACACAAAAACACCCCTTCCCTCCCCCTGTTTTATATTTTTTTCATCAAAAATGAAATCAGCGGCCCCTAATTACCCAGAAAACACCCTCGCTTTTTCTTAAACAGCCACAGGGGCTCTTGTTTGTTTAAGGGTTAATATAGATTAAACTTGGCTTTTGCTTTTGCAAGTTATATATCTATGAGTCTGCAGTTCTAGTTAAGAAGAATATTAATAATTATGAAGTTGTAAAGAGTAGACGTCACGACACTAAGAACACAATTCGTGTACCAAAATGTAGACTACAAATGTACAGTAAGAGTAATTTTGTAATGAGGGTTGACATTTATAATAAACTTCCAAATTTGTTGAAGGAGATTACAAACGTAAATGTTTTCAAATATAAATTAAAGAGATTGTTAATTGACAAAGTGTACTACACGATTGACGAATTTCTTAAGGACACAATGCAATATAATGACAATTAATTTTAACAGATATAATTAAATCAGGTATTATTAATATTGTAATTTTAATTTTATTTTCCCGACAATTTATTTATTTTTAATTAATACATGCATGTGTGATCACCCTCAAAGTTATAATGTCATTTATGTTTATATGTTTCTTTTTTAAATCTAGATTACACAGATAATTTTTGCATACCTCAGCAGGTTAAAACGTGGCGCGCCTAATATTAATTTATTATGTATATAACATCTATTGTGATACCCATGTTTTGCACAAATAAATAAATTGAAATTGAAGTTCAGCGACTTTAAAACAACACACAACTAATATTAGTTTCACCGCACAATATTAACATAGCGCAAATTTCTAAAACTCAGTTAGGTGCGTTGAAATTTCATTACATTTGAAGCAACGTTGCCCTATATTTTACTGTCAGCGTCAAGTTGTAAAATGTATGTTGATTCGCGTAATAATTTAAACCAACAGTTAAATTGGCACAAATTACTCTCGTAACGCAACTTAACTTGAACAATGAGAAGGTATGGCATCGTATAATTTGAAAACCATATTGTTCGTTTCAAAATATAACCTTCATCAGATCAATCTTTTGTGTACCATAAAGAATCTAGTAAGTATTTAAATTTATTGTCATTTTAATGTACATATTTGCACACCCTATGGGTAAGAACCGTAGCGCTCTGTAATACCTGTTACCATCTTTATGTATCCTATGTTCTGTAAATAAATGTTTTGAATTGAATTTGAATGTGTCTACGTCATCCTACCTAGCTACTATAGCGGTGAAGTATCGACGACAACAATAAAACTG